>JABUQX010088975.1:20000-29282 GCA_015478945.1 Trachelipus rathkii | reverse complement strand
CTCTGATATTTACTGTCGCCTCGTCTCCTATAGTATTGTTTATGTTGTCTACTGTGTTTATTATTATATAAAGTCTTTAGTGATGTTTAAGGATTTAATAGTTAATATATATAGTTAAAAGAATGATTTATATAAATATTTCATATAAAATATATCTCAATGTTTGTTCTTTGTCTCCCTTTCCTTATATGAATGACATACTTTATTTCTATATGAGTCAATGAAAACTGAAATGTAATTATGATATACTTTAAGTCTTTAGAGTATAAATTATTTAAATTTTCTATGGAAATTTTAGTCGGTAACGTTTATATAAATATCCATAAATAACTAAAAAAAAATCTATAATAGAATGACTTTTAATCACTAATTAGTTTTCCTTAAACCTTTTTATTAAACAAATAACGAAGTGGTCTAACTTTAAATTTCAAAATAAAAGAATTTATTATATATTTAATATAAGTTATATGATAGTTCATCCATAATAAAGTAACTATAACCGATATATATATATTTAAGTTTATTTCGTCAGGAAATGATATTTGTTTAAGAAAAGTGATGACAATGACTTATTGGGTTTTATCTGTGATTATTAAGTTATTAGTGCTTACTACTTTAAGATAAACATAGTATTTTTTTATTGCTCAATAAGACGTATATATTATTGTTTTATATATGCTTAAACATTTTATCTAAAACTCTTTGAGAGAAAATTATTTGATTATTAAATAGCAAGGTTAAACTATGAATAACTATTGTTAAAAATTTTTTATATATATAAATTAAGAATATTAATTAAATAAATTATAATAAATATATATAATATTAACTAATATTACTAATTATGATATCAATATATATATATATATATATAATAATTATATATATATATATAATCTATCTATTATTTATATATATATATATTATATTTATACTATATACGTATATATAGATCTATAATATATTACTATATTATAATATTAATATATATGATAATATTAAATATATATAATATATATATATATATATAATATTAATATAATTACTATATTCCTATATACTATATTATATTAATTATATATATATATCTTATATCATAATATTATATATATTATATATCATATATATATATATTATATCTAGTATTATCTTTCTATATATATATATCATATATATATTAATTATACTATATATAAATATAATTCACTAAGTATATATATAATATATACTATATATAATATATTAATATCAATAATATAAATAAATATATACAAGTATTAAATCTATATATAATTAGTTATATTATATATATATTATATAATATTATTATAAGAACTGTTAATACTATATATATATATAATATCTATTATAATAATATATATATCCAATCTTATTATTCATATATCATAATATCATAATATATATATTATATATATAATATATATTAAAATATACTATATAATACTATATAATATATATAATATCTTAATATATCTTAATGTAAATATTTTTGGAAACACTTTCAATTATATTGAACTAAAATGAAAAATAATCTAAATTTAACACCAACACTCATATAGTAGTTTATGGTAAACTTGACTTAGTAACTCAAATTGAATGATACAATTAATAACAGCATACCGTCTCACCTTATGATGCACTTTACGTGCTGCTATATTTGCTAGTGCTGTTTCCCAATGTTGGTTATACAAGTAGAAAACAATATATTAAGTATCCTTTGTTTACGAGAATAGGTATTATACTATATATATATAGAAGTTAGTTTTGGTATAACTAAATCACTTGTTGTTTAATGGTCAGCTATCGAGAACGCTGTTATATCATAGTAATTATGGTATCGCAGTATTGCTGGATGCACGGAGATATCAGGCCTAGCGAGAATGATTCAAAGATGATGAGAAGAGTAAGTCAGAAGCGGATCGTCTGTACTGCACGACTCGCGAATGCAGAGGTGGCAGTGATCTTTAAGTAGATTAAGGATGCAGATGCGGAGCGATAGCGCATTCGGAGTGGTCTTTAAGCTCTTGTACAGTTCTAAGCATGGAAAAATGTGATTACATACCGTTATAACGGCACCCATAACATGTCCTACAATACTATGGCTTATTGAAGAAGTATTGGCATTTAAGTACTACATTTACTCACGGTCACATTAGTAAAAAGTACGGATATGTATTACCATAGTACTGAAAGGAACGGAGTTCATAATTACCGTCGCCCTCAAAGCAGATTTTTATAGCGTTATTTAATCGACACATATAATAAGTTAATTAAAACCTCCTGAGAAGAGGAGATATTATACCTGTACTAGGAAAGCACTGTCTTATGGGGAGGCTTAACGTATATTATATAAAATATAAAAAATAATATTATACCTAAATTGGAATTAAGAATCCCTCAAGTAATACTGTAGTCGCAGCTGATTATTATAAATACGGGAAACTAAATAAAGTTTAAATTAAGAATTAACTAGAGAATAATTATAAAAGCGATATATTATGTTTTAATACATGATCGATCCGTAATTAATATTAAAATCCAGATGAAATAGTAATACTAGTAAATAATAGACAATATCGTGAACTGATAATTATGAGTAAGTATAAAGATAAACTAAATATACAATAAAAAAAAATAGATTGTATTTTATATTTTCTTATTCTTAGAAACGAGTCATATATGTTACGGTATCAGAGATATACATGAGTTATTAACCTAATATATATATACGATTTATTCACTAAAATATATGAATGTAATATGAGTAATAAGTAATTTAATATTTGAATAGAATAATGATTAATTATAATATTATAATTATATATAATTATATTATATATATAGTTGTTTTATGTATGAAAAGTATATATAATATAATAATACGTAACACTGCAACAAAATTAGATATCATTCTGCCTCATAGCTTCGAAAAATAATATTTAAAATATCATAATCTTGATTAAACACCTAAACTAATATTATATTTTCAATGTCTAATCCTTAAATATAAATGATAATTTCGGCAACTATAATATGTACATATAGAGACTCATATATCACTCATTTTATTACCATATTAGGAATATACAGTTCCTGCGCAAGATGATCACCCGAATAATAAATCATAATTAACAGAGATGCGCTTTGCATTGAATTCACGCAGCTAGGACCAATAATGATGTCAGTCTCAGAAGTTCGTCTTCACGTTTCATTTACCACAAGCAGCTGTTCTTTATTTTTAAGCCTAATTATTTTTAATTAGAGTATATAGTGATTTTCAGTAAATAACTTTCCAATATATAACTTAGTTACAAGGACTTTTATGTATTTATAATGCTCTAATTTAAGATAGACACTTGCACTTCTATAAAGTGTTATTATAACATTTTATACGTATAAGTATTGCTATATAATTAAACAAATACAAATAAAACTCGTATCATTCTTGAAATAAACTCAGACGCTTAATTTAAATATTGTTTTCTTTTAAATATTATAAAGACTCTTTAATATGTGAATAGTGTTAAAAGGGATGCCGCGATACTATTTATGCCGCTCCTGCTCATTTGGTTTAATAATATACAGGGATAACAATAATTGAATATACGTTCTACTAAATTTAAGCATATTCGGCATTGTTTTAAATAAATAATTAAAAGTTAATAAAATAAATAATATTTTAACAGTAAAATATGAATATATGTCTATTATAAATTTTATACAATAATTCAATAACCATGATGAAACGATAGATTGTAGCTCTGGGCTACAATGACTATTTTAATGAATCTAGTTTGGACTTAATGAGCTTGTCACACTTTAGGGCCTAGCTTGACGTTTAGGTCTATCAACTACTGCCTCCGAGTCATCTTTTTGAATTTATCAGTATTATTCATGATTTCTCAGTATCTATGTAGAGCCTATTTTTATACTATCTCATAATGATAGACAATTACTAATAGGGGACTACTAATTAGATTTAATCTGTAATATAATGAATTAATAAATATTTATGTCACTCATGACTTTGTTTAAACTTACAGTTCTTATTTTTAGTTGTCATAACAATTTCACTCCATAACTCTACCGATTGAAATCAATTCCAAGCAAGGGTTAACGAAGCTTAAGATGTGATTTTTAAATTAGCACTATATCATTATACTTTGATGTTATTTTCACTCAAGAGATTTGATATATTAAATCTAAAGTGTCATAGCTTTCCCGCGCTTAGATTAACTATATAGGTAAACGGCTTTCATACATATTTAGTTGTTTAATCTCATCTGATATCAACTCATATTGCTTCTGAGTATCAAGAGTGGCCTTCTAAAGAACACCTTTGACGTTCAGTTCTCTTACCAGACTTCTTCATTTGGCATCCTTTAACAATAAGTAGATAGTTATTACAATTTTCAGTTAATATATAAACGAATGAATGAAGTTAGTGCAGTTATGTGTTTGACTAAGAATCCACTGCTTCTGAATCTAATATAGTGTATAATACTATATAGAGGCCTGCTGTTATAATAGCATTTTATAAAATGAACAAAGTTGTTAATAAGTTCGTAAAGTAAAACAGGTGTTAAATCCAGTAAGAATGACACCAGTGGGCCAAACATATTGGCCTATCATTTCTCTCAATGACTAAATAAAACTTTTATGATAATCATAGCATAGAACTCCAACTCTTCTCTCGATGAGAGCAGTGAGTATAGACGCGCTCATAAAACAGGACACGCGCACCGTGAGCTGAAGAGAGTAGGTGAGAGATGAAGAACGAATATGCTAATAATCAATAGTTGTATAGTTATTGAGTTCGATGAACCACTGGATAGCTCAGACTACTGGAAGACTACCAGAGTCACCTAGAACAATGAAATGTCTGCCCCTTTCACGAAATGGTATCATTCTATGCGTAATTATCATGAAAGTATATAGAACTTCATGGGATAACGTATATAAAATATATGGATATAAGAAAAACCTATTTGAAAAAAGCTTAATAAATAAAATTTGTCCACATACCCATAAGTCTACAGGGAGACTAGTTCTAAATGAATTGATCTTACATTAAGACATGTGAATAACTAGGATAATACAATTTCATATTGTCCCAGTTTACCTGGTAGTCTCAATATAGTTAGATCACAAATAATATGAACCAGCTAAAGTCAATGCCTGTTGAAAATTCAAAGCATTACTAAATTTCATATGATGTTTTAGGTGATGTCTAAATAGTGCACTTAGGATATTTAATAAAGCACGCAACATTTGAATCTTTTTTTGCATAACAACCTGATTAAAGATACCTTTTAATTTATTGCTATGCGAGCTATGTGGATCCAGAAAAACTCAAATTGGTTTTCCTATTTAATATTATTAATGATACTATCTTAATTTAACCCAATGCTGCATTTTCTATATGAGCCCCTATTCTAAAAAATTTAATCAATAATGATTTCGTGGCTGAAGTGGGTGTGTATTCTAGATAAAGTGAAGAGATCTTTTACAGTATCGGTACTTGTAATAGTGTGGAACAGTTAGCTATTCGTTACTCCCACATGACATCATTATACATGTCATTGCACGCGATCTCAAAAATAATGGTTTTTTAAGTTATGCCTCTTACTATTGGTAGGCTATATATATGCAACCTTCTTTCACTGATTTTGCTTCGCATTCATTTTAACATACCTAATACACGACATACTGTTTCTTAGTAAAGAGGAAAAGACGTTTGTAACTTTTTTTGATTCCATATTTAAGAGCTTATTTTGCATAGGGTTCTTTCCTTTTAGTAATTTTTTTGCCATTCAGATAATAGGACGGAAGTATTTATTTTTTATTTTAAAGAACGTCTTCTTCCACCACAGTATGTAATGGAAGTGATTTCAGTAATTTAAATTTATCTACTCAGGCGGATGGCATCCACTTACAGTTATTGTTTATTTATATTTAATTTTTACAATATGTATTTATAAAAATTAATTGTAAGGCCAAAATTAAGTAAGATTCGCCTGAGAGATAGTGACAAAGGCATGTTGGAAATTTATGTTGATGCTCAACCTTCAAGTCAAAAGATCACGTTAGTCAAGATGCCACTCTGGAACGCATGTTTCCATACACTATTTAATATGTTTTCTTTGCAAAATTGTTTAAAAGTTTAAACGCCAAGTCACAGCAAGTTCGTTGAGTTTCAAGCATAGGGTCCTCGGTTGGGGTTTTAGTATGCCTGTATGGCACATAGGGTTTAAAAAATAATTTTTTAGTATTATATTACGTTACTCGTCTGATGCTCATCACATAAGTCGTACGGGGCGTAGTGTATCCAGTAGTAAGTCGTAAGTCGTAGTAAGTCGTACGCCAGTAATCCTAGGCCGTACGCCCGTAGGAAAACGTCGTTTACTGTGCACCGTACGTAACGTAAGTTGTACGTAAAGTAGACGGATGACAGTAAATTGGTTGTTGTCCCCCTTATCACTATAATTTTTTATTGCAGATGTAATGAAATAATAATAATAATATATATATGATAAGTTAAATATTAATTAATTTATATTTTATTATTTTTATTAAATTTTAATTTATATATTATTATTAATATATTTTATTAGTAATTATATATAAATTTTAATTTTATAGTTAAACATTTTCAAAGGATTTCTGTTATATATATTTTAACTTTATTAATATATATTATTATAATATTATTATAATTTTATTATTATTATTATTATATATATATATATTAATTTATTATTATATATAATTATATAATTGAGTGCAAATATAATATAATAATTTATAGTTAATATTAGATGTTACACAAATTAACTATATAATAACAATATCATTAACTTACTATAACTATCAAATAAAAATTACATAATTAATAAATAATCTATAATGAATAATTAACTAAGATTAAATAATGAATCTACTAGCTGCACTCGCTGTTTGAATCATTTTAATTTAAACCGAATAATCAAGACTAGATCAAAAACGGGCAGATCCGTCTTTATTAATCTTATATTATCTTTTATTTAATTACTTATTATTAATTATCCTAACTATCTACTTTACTATACTAATCACTTTAATATATTCGACGTCGAATTCAATATTTGTTATATCTATATCATTAATTATTTTTATTATCTACTTAAAAACATTATATTGCATTACTATCTAATTCATAAACTACTAACTATCATTAAATATATATCTACTTATCTTAATTATACTTATCTATACTATTACTACTATATTATTACAACTACTATAAATTACTATAATAAGTTAAATATTAATTTATTTATTACTTGATTATTAATATTATCATGATTATAATTATTATTACTGTAATATTACTATGTGATAATAGTAATATAATTATTAGTATAATTATGGCTCATATATATTATTATTATAGTCTTTATTCATTATTCGTTATATATTGAAAACTTATATTATTATTTCATATTTATATTTATAATATCTATTATTATGATACTACAGCTAGAGCTTGACATTAGTGTATTCGATGCATACGATATCTCTTTATCACCAAATCAGTTAGTTTGTTTGTGAATCTGACACCAAAGCAGTATCGTCAGCTAATATCAGAAAACTAATCTCGATCTCAATAATATATAAATAATACATATTAATGTTTCATAAAGATGATAAACAAACGAACAAAGACCACACACACATATACACACACACAAATACATACAAAACAAACACCCCCATCATATATATATATTATAAATGAAACAAATTAAATTATTAAAAATAAAAATAAAAATAAAATAAAAAATATAAATAAAATATAATAATATTATAAATACATTATATAATTATATATACTAATAAAATATAATTATATATAAATAATTATATATATATACTTAAATTAAATATATAATTGATTTTAATATGATATTTTACGATGGAATAAAAATTAATATTTATTCACAAATTTCGAGAAAGAAGAGTTTCTAATAGTGAAAATTGTTGTGATAAAAATATAATTTGATGTTTTAAATACTATATATATAATATTTAATTACATAACATATAAAATATATATATTACTATATATTATAGTATATATATATTAAACGATACCTCTTAGAGAACCAGACCTCTGATTTTTATTCTTGTAAAGGTTTCCTTCTAATAGCTTAAGCTTATACATCAGCAGAGAAGAGAAAGCTTTAAAATACGTTTGAGTCAAGTACATATTCAAACGCAAAATATGATCTCTATCCTAGAATGAGTTCAGCAGAGCAGAGTTACAATACCACGTACATGGTATCAAGTACATCGTATATCGTAACATACTTAGAATGACTGTGAGAAAGCATTGGCATACAAAGATTGTTGCCACTTTTTGATGCTAATATTACTATTACTATGAATATATAACACCTTTTATATATATTCTATTCTATATATGATATATATATTTATATATTATTAGTATATATATAATATATTAATTTTAAGTATAATATTATTTTATTAAATAAATATTTTTAAATTAATATACTATTAATATATCACCATCATCATGCTTACACATGCATCTATTCATCATATCATCATGCCTCATCATACAATCATACATTAATCATTCATCATTATCTTAATCCATCATCATATCACCATCATTCAATCACCAACAGCTTCTCGTCTCTAAAGGATCGTGGGTAAGGAGTTCGCGTTGCATGTATAATAAAAGTAATAAAGACTAAACGTATCATTATAATACATGAAATAAAGTATAAGTCAGAAAGAAATGATTGAAGCAAAGTCTGAAAAGAAAGTACGCTCAAGCCTTACCGCCCTTACTTTATACCCTTTTTGTGAGAACAATCGTCGCAGTCGAATGTCCACCCTAAGTAACCTCTACGGAACCGTACGTACGGATCCACTAACATAGCTGATCAATTACACTATATAACTAGATATTATTATAGTATATTATTATATATCTATTATTTGTATAATTATATATATATATATATATTATATTATATTATGCGTATCCATATATATATTATATATATATTATACTTATATTATATGTGAGGGTTTTCACAAGTGGCGCTTTATCAGTGAGTAAGGTCAAATTAAGGCAATCGCCTAACTTGTCTCTTTATATAGCTGAAATCACCAAAATAAAGTATTACAAAGTTCAGCATATAATAATATATATATATTAATATATATATATATATACTATATAATTAA
>JABUQX010088975.1:0-17500 GCA_015478945.1 Trachelipus rathkii | reverse complement strand
CCACACAAAACCCCCGCCAATTTCACCCCTATCATACATCTGTCCTCTCGCCTCTGGCCAAACTCAATTCTTCTCCCTCCAGGCATATTCTTTTCCTTATTCAGTCCACTTTTTCTCATCGGTCTCCCAGCCCGGTCGCATTCTCAGCACCAACTTCACCATATATATCTCGTTAACCAACCGACTATCAATCCTTTCCACCATATGAACAAACCATATCAATGTACTTTCTCATTTATTCTTCTCATTTACTCCTTTATTCACATCACGCAACTCCCTAATGCTTCACTTTCCCTATTTTTTAAACAATTTTTCTCACACCTAACACGCCATAAGATTGTCCATCTGAGCACATTTGTGCTTTTTAGTTCTATACCTCTTATTCCAGACCATAGTGTCACTTTTTTAAAACTTTTCATACATTAATACATTAACCTTGGTAACAACATACCCTCATGTAAGACCTAGCCTAGCCACACTCAAGACTTATTCCCTTTACATCCACCAAGGATTTAATTGCACTAGCCACCTTCCTATACCATTCACAACTTTCCTATGAAATTCTCCATCATCCGTTCCTTTCATCCAACATATATTCTAAATATTTAAAACTCAGACAGTTGTTCCAGTTGCTCACCATCCAGCATAACTTCACACAGAGGAATGTCCTCACTTACAACCATAACCTTACTCTTATTCGCACCGTCCATTCTCTTCCATTCTCCATCAATCTAACATCTTCCCTTGCCACCCCACCTCTAATTCTTTCATAACCCCATCCATATACAAATTGAATAACCAAGGAGACAAAACACATCCACTGCTCACTCCTCTATTAATATTAAAACATTCACTTTCAACTCCATTTATTTCTTACACACTGCTTCACCATCGTCATATTACATTACTGTTATGAAAATTTCCCCAATTTTTTTTCAAGGGAGGAAAGCCCCTTACCCCCCCCACCAAAACATCTTATATCACTAGCACCTGACATACACAAAAAAAAGTATATCAAGTTGACATAAAATTTTCCATCAACGCCGGTTCCTCTCAGGAGTGAAAAATTTACATCACTTGTGATTGAAACATCAATGATATAATTTTTTACATCATCAATATATAATATTTTATTTTTTTCCCAACATAATGTGTAACGCCAAAGTAAAACCCATTACATATTAAATTTCACTTCCGTGATAAGAAATGTAAAATTTCTCTTTTAATATATATATTATATATATATATATATATATATTATTATACTATATATATATATATATAATATATATAATATATATAATAATATATATCATATAATATAATATATAATTTACAACTTATACATATATTTATATATATATATATATAGTATATATATATATATATATATGGTCTTGATGATTATTACGGTGACCAAACATTGCCACACAATATATAAAACCACCTTTTTTTTTGTGTTTGAATTTCCGCGTAATTATTAACAATAACTTTTTTTAATTTAAAGCGGTTGAAAAAAAAAAAAAATATATGAATATGATATTAATATAAAAAATTTTAACTTATATAATTTATACATTTATTAAATATAAAATTATTGTAAAATTTTTAAAAAATACTAAAATACAAAATGATAATCTATCTTATGGAAATTTTAACAATCCAGACTTTGACAGAAACAATTTCCATAGCATTTGCGTATTCGATTTGTAAAAAGTATATCATATCTCACATGTGGATGTAAGTATATTATATGGAAAGCAGTTTGATTGAAATTAAATCATTCGACTGCGTATCAATATTTTCCACGCGATATGAAGTAGTTCCTTCCAATTTCAGTTATTTATTAATATTAAATTTAGAAGTTTCGTTAAAGATTAAAATCTAATTTAAAAATTTTATTATCATTGGCAATTTACATAAGTTTTTAAGGAATAATATTCAGTCAAACTAAATTAGAGATTTGCGAGCAATAATAATTCATAATTGGGTCAATGAGTGAAAGAAATATTGATTTTGATATAAAAAAAATTTTCTGTGTAGAGCTTTCCAATTAATCCTATCATACGCCTGTTGCAAATCCATAAAACCTAAATACAATTATTCTTTTTCTCTCTCATTTTCTCAAATCATTTGTTTTAATGTAAAAAGATTTGATCCACACATCCTCTACCACTTCTAAACGCACCTTGTTCTTCACCAATCAGTCTACGCTCTCTTTCGATCAAAATACCAGCATATATCTTCCCTACAAACACTCAATAAACTAATTCCTCATAATCCTTCAGGTACCCTTAAATCACCCTTACCTCTATGTACTATAAGGGATACTATATACTGCTCTCCTCCCACTACCTCGGACAATATCCTCCATAAAACGCTATTATTCACAACTTCAAATCCACTCAATCGCTATGTCAGCCTCCAGACGTTTTCTGATTCATTTCACCACAGTAATTTATCTATACCTGTAGATTTACCCTTTCTTCAACTTTTCTCCACTCTACCCATTACCTCCTCGCTTACTAATGGACGTCATCCCCAAAAATACCGTACACTATTATTCTTGCCACATCAAACCCATACACATTCCCTATTACCTCTTCATTATACCGCCAATGTTATGCAGATTTTTGAGGTGTTCCCTCCACACTTTTCTCACATTCATTTTATCAGATACGAAAGCACCATTCGTATTCATTATTCTTAGCAGATTACCTTTATTCTCATTCTTCACCTTTCGCGCTTCTTTTCAGAAAAGCTTCCTATTCCTTGTAAGTCCCCACTCATCCTTCTTCCAAACTGTTCATTACCCCTCTTTTTCCTCCTACGTATGCATCTTTTAGTATTCCTTTTTTCCTCCTTATATAATTCCAAACCTCTTTCTTTTGAGACCCCATCATTGGCTTTTAGTACATTTAACCAAGCTTCTTTTTTACTTTTAACCGCTTGCATCACCTCCTCACTCCACCACTCACTGTTAACATTCTTACATCCTACTTTAGCACATCCACATTCTTCTTTTGCACTACTAACTAGTAACTACAGATTCTCTTATTTGCTTCCAGATCTATTCAGTTTCAACTTGTCCACATTCAACTGATTTATTTGCAAGCTCTCTTAAATACTTATCCTTATTACCTTGTTCACTTAACTTCTCACTTTTAATTCTACCCACTTCTTCCTTATTATTATTATTATTATTATTATTATTATTATTATTATTATTATTATTATTATTATTATTATTATTATTATTATTATTATTATTATTATTATTATTATTATTATTATTATTATTATTATTATTATTATTATTATTATTATTATATTATATATATTATATATATATATATATATATATATATATATATATAAATATATATATAATATATATATATAATATATATTATATATAATATTATGTGTGTGTGTGTGTATGGGTGTGGGTGTGGGTGTGGTTGTGTTTTGTATGTGTGTGTGTAGGTGTGTGTGTGTGTCTGTGCATGTGTGTAGCGTGCGGTGGTTGTTGAAGCCAACATATTCCTGCACACACACACGCACACGCATGTCTTTTTCATGGCAGAGATTTTAGTATAAAATATAGATCTATATTTAAAAATAGTTTCTGATCCGAACAATCGATCAATGTGACGTAGATTTCCTTATAAAACCATAAAGCAGAACATAGATGTTTTATTTAATAGAGAAATTGTCTGAATTTATTGAACAACATGTTGTGACTTCTTTATAGTAATATAATTTAGTAATATAATAATATAAAATAAATATTATAAACTATTAATATTAATTAAAAGAATTGAGGGATTCATGGACTTAATTATATTTTGGATAACATTAAGAACCAAACTTTGGGAACGAAAGATAGTTTCCTTCATACAGGAAAAAGATACAGGGTTTCTTGTAATGGTTTGGGAACAATTTTTTTTTTCTGATGATTGATGCGGTTTCAGGGAGAAATTTTTTTTACCTTAAATAACACAGCGTGAACTAAAATTTCTCTTTCAAAAAAACATATCTCCAAGAATATATAGTTACTGTTTTTCCGAAAATTGTATTCATAACTTGATTTTAACCACTTTCTATCCCTCGTGTAATTCTCCTTCCTTCATTTTTTTTTATGGAATAAATCTTGTGTACTTTAAACCTCATTTTTGTAGTCACCTAAGGAATAACTAAGATTTGGTTGGTTTTCCTTTTGATTTGTTTATCCTTCTTAATTATGATTTTTTTCTCAAGTTGGATTTGGTGATAATGAATATTTTATCTTTATTTCATTTCTATCCCTTTATTTTTTTTACTATTATTTTCTTTTTTGGCATGTTATAAATTTTGCAACTTTTATGCAACTTAATCATAATAACCATAATTATAAACTAACTCGGGATTAGAATGTGATAAATTAATTAAAAGAAAGAAACTTAATAAAGTTCTTGAATATAAACATGTAAGAGTTACAGACATGATTGGCTTCCCTTTATATTTTGTCGCTCATGTGATTAATATCCACTTCTTCTCATTCATCTTTATTACAAAAAAAAATTTCACGAAATGGCGATGAGAAAGAATTTCAAGACATTTAGTCTGTCTTGAAAACATTTCGTGAATTTAATATTAATAATAAATCAATCTTGGTTGTTGCGATTCTGTTACTTTCTAAAACTAAAAAAAAATTGATGTCATAAAATTAATGACGGACAGCCCTGAAGGCTCTTTTCTTTATTATTGTATGTGTTCAATGAAGCCTGAAATTTTGTGAATATCCCCACCAGGTAAGCAAAAACATTTAACATATATCCCTATTGATAACAAGTTCTGTCGACTCGGATCATTCAAAGACAGGTGGTAAAAATGTTCCCTACTCGAATAGGATATAGCCTGCCATGAGATTGTGATAAGTTAGACCCAAAGTTTCTTTTTCTCATGTCAGAAGTGACTTACTTTTAATCCTATTATAGGAACTGGAATAGAAAAAATACACATTCAAACATTTTTAAATGTTTTTTTTTTTCAACATTTAAATTCAAATTAAAATTTTTTTAAACGAAAAAATATTGAAAAAAAAATAAAAAACTAAAAATAATAAAAAAAACTCACTAAGATATATGGAATAAATGAAACGATAAAAGAAGTATAAATCTTGAAACCAAACCAAAAAATTAACGAGTAATTCTGAAATTAGCCCATCTAAATTCTAAAAAAATTTCGATTTTTGCAAATTTGTTTGGTTATAAAAAACATGTTTTTATTCATTCATGATGTTTTAGATTTGGAATTTGTTTTAATCCTTAAAATCATATTTTTTTTTTCGACCAGCAGATAGTTTTCATCAGGAAAAGAATCAAATATAATGAGTTTACTTTCTATTAAAAAAATCGATGGTTCGCAATTTCTAATAGGATTACTTTGTTTCTTTTGATATGTCTTAACCAAGCATTAACAAAATGGATTAAATATATGGATAAGTATATATATATTATATATATATAAATATACAATCATAAATAAGTAATATAATATATATAATATATACTATAACATATATATATAAATATATTATATATATACATATATATAATATATATAATATATATATAAAGTATGTGGTAAATGTGTGTATCTGTAGGAGACGCATGTTTGCATGAATCAATTTAATTATTATCTGCGGCCATCGCGCCCAGTTGGTCGTGAAATAAGATTAAAAGAACATATATAAGATATATGCTATTATAGCTTTCAAAGCAATAATTCCAATTACCAGAAATGTGAGAGGACTCGAGAAGAAGAACCGGAAGATCTCTTCTGATCATTAGGAAATCGGTGCAAAAATTTTTTAGTCCTCTCATTACTGGTCTTAAAGTTATGCAAAAAAAAAATATTTAAAGCTTAGAAATTAAAAATTCAACAAGAAGAGGTCTTTAATATCATCTTTAAATATAAAAAGATTTTTTTTTTTCTATTTTTTTTTCTCTCTCTCTGCTCTATTTTTTAATTTTAGATAATTATAAAAATTTTGTTTTAAAAATGAAATGATGGAATGTAATTTACAATTCTTTCTTTAAAATGAAAAAAACAATTTTAAAATAATTTGTATATATATATTATATATATATATATATATTATATATATAATAATATATATAAATATATATATATATATATATATATATATATATATTATAATATATATATATATATATAATATATACATATATATATATATATATACATATATTTATATGAAAAACTATCTAAGAGTTGAAAGATCGCATGCTGTGTAACGTTTGCCGGCAGATAAAGGTTACTGTTTTTCATTATGGAATAGTTTATTTTTAGAAAAGCATCACCTAAAAGTTAATTGAATTCTCTACCCAAAAATTTGAACTTGACATCAAAGAAAAAAACTTTTTCTCAAGATTCTGTAATATAAAAATGAAGATGACTTCATTCTAATTACCAAAAAGCCTCATAAAAAAATGGAATGGGTCTCTATTAGTATGATGAATGCCATGATAATATTATTGCAGAAGTTATTTTTGAAAGAGTCTTGTCATTCTCCATGCATGGCTATCCTTTAAGAGCAACCGTACACCGAATTCTTAAACGAGCACTAAACGAGCTTGGGAAAATGAACCCTTGTAGGTTGTCTAAAAAAAATTTGCGTCACTTTAGAAAATTGTTGATATGAAATTAAAAGGAGAAACGTTTGATGTGGGTTGGACTAAAAATGGATATCGGAAAATAACACCAGCTCCTCTTGACTGATGACAACGGTCGATTAAGGCGTTTCTTCTTCTCTGTACCCTCGTCGGCACTGCCCAGACCTACAATAGATCATCATAATGTCGAAAAACAAAACACATGAGGTTGGGGTTCCCTTTCAAGTTTATTAATATGTAAATATAGTTTCTGATCCGAACAATCGATCAATGTGACGTAATTCTATAAAACCATAAAGCAGAACATAATGTTTATTATAGAAATTGTCTGAATTTATTGATCAACATGTTGTGACTTTTTTATAGTAATATAATATAGTAATATAGTAATATAAAATAAATATTATAAAATATTAATACAGTAATATAAAAGAATTGAGGGATTCATGGACTTAATTATATTTTGGATAACATTGAGAACCAAACTCTGGGAACGAAAGATAGTTTCCTTCATACAAGAAAAAGATACAGGGTTTCTTGTAATGGTTTGGTGACAATTTTTTTTTTCTGATGATGATGGTTTCAGGGAGAAATTTTTTTTTACCTAATAACACAGGTGACTAAATATTCCTTCAAAAAAATATATCCAAAATATATGAATCACTTTGAAATTGATTCATAATGATTTTAACCACTTCTATCCTCGTGTAACTCCCCTTCCTTCATTTTTTTTATGGAATAAATCTTGTGTACTTTAAACCTCATTTTTGTAGTCACCTAAGGAATAACTAAGATTTGGTTGGTTTTCCTTTTGATTTGTTTATCCTTCTTAATTATGATTTTTTTCTCAAGTGGTGATAATGATTTTATTTTATTTCATTTTATTTTATTTTATTTTTACTATTATTTTTTTTTTGGCATGTTATAAATTTTGCAACTTTTATGCAACTTAATCATAATAACCATAATTATAAACTAACTCGGGATTAGAATGTGATAAATTAATTAAAAGAAAGAAACTTAATGAAGTTCTTGAATATAAACATGTAAGAGTTACAGACATGATTGGCTTCCCTTTATATTTTGTCGCTCATGTGATTAATATCCACTTCTTCTCATTCATCTTAGTTAAAAAAAATTACGATGAAATGGCGATGAGAAAGAATTTCAAGACATTTAGTCTGTCTCGAAAACATTTCTTGAATTTAATATTAATAATCAAATTAATCTTGGTTGTTGCGATTCTGTTACTTTCTAAAACTAAAAAAAATTGATGTCATAAAATTAATGACGGACATCCCTGAAGGCTCTTCTCTTTATTATTATATGTGTTCAATGAAGCCTGAAATTTTGTGAATATCCCCACCAGGCGAGCAAAAACATCTAACATATATCCCTATTGACCTGTTGACCAATAGGTCCTGTTGTCTGAGATCGACTATGGACAGGTGGTAAAAATGTTCCCCTTCCTTGACCTTCAGTAGGTCATTACCATGAGTAGTTGCGGTAACCATAAACAAAAATTGACTTATTCATTTTGAGCAAACAAAGGACTTACTTTATCCTATTAAAAAGAATATAAGAAATAATTCATGTTAAATAACTTTTTAAATGTTTTTTTTTTTCAAATTTAATTTCAAATTAAAATTTTAAACGAAAAAATATTGAAAAAAATAAAAAATAAAAATAAAAAAACTCATAAGATATATGAAGTTATGAACGATAAAAAGTATAAATCTTGAAATCAAACAAAATTAAGTAATTTGAAATTTAGCTTAAATTCTAAAAATTTCGATTTTGCAAATTTGTTGGTTATAAAAAAAACATGTTTTTTATCATTCATATGTTTTATATTTAATGTTTTAATCACTTAAAATCTTATTTTTTTTACCACAGTAGTTTTCATCAGAAATAATGAGTTTTTTCTATTAAAAAATCGATGTCGCAATTTTAATGGATACTTTTTTTTTTTTGATTTAACCAATTTAACAAATGGAATATATATATATATATATATAATAATATTATATATATATATATATAGTATAATATACATATAAATATAATATATATATATTATAGCTTATATACTATATATATATACAATATATTATATATTATAATATACACAATTATATATATATGTGTGGTGTGTGTGTGTGTGTGTGGTGTGTGTGTGTGTGTGTGTGTACATGTAGGAGTGTTTGCATGTCAATAATATTATCCTGCGACTGCGCATGCGCGTGAATAAGATTAAAAGAAATATATAAGATATATGCTATTATAGCTTCAAAGCAATAATTCCATTACCAGAAATGTGAGAGGACTCGAGAAGAAGAAGATCTCTTCTCGTCTCATTAGGAAATCGCTGCAAAAATTTTTTAGTCCTCTCATTGATGGTCTTAAAGTTATGCAAAAATTTTAAAGTTTAGAAATTAGAAATTCAAGAAGAGTCTTTAAATATCAATCTTTAAATATCAAAAAGATTTTTTTTTTCTTTTTATTTTTTTTTCTCTCTCTCTTCTCTATTTAATTTTTAATTATAAAAACTTCGGTTTAAAAATGAAATGATGGAATGTAATTTACAATTCTCTTTAAAATGAAAAACAATTTTAAAATAATTTGTGTGATATATAATATAATATATAATAGGCCTATTACTAAACTTATTTACTAATATATATATATATATAGTAATATATATATAATATATAGTATAAATAATATATATATATATATAATATCATATATCATATGAAACATCTAAGAGTTTTGAAAAAGATGCGCTGTAACCTTAGGAAATAAAACTCGTATTGGTTATATCATGTTTATTCTTTATTTTATTATTTAGAAATAAAACACCTAAAAAGGTTATAACTATATGTTACCTAGAAATTTGAACTTCTGCATCAAAGAATTAAACTTTTTCTCAGAATCTTTGCTAAAAAAAAATGAAGAAGAATTTCATCTCTAATACCAAAAGCCTCATAAAAAATCCTGGAAATTGCTTCTATATAATCAAAATGCATGAAATATGCTATGGCGTTTATCTTGTGACAGAGTGTCTGGGTCATTTCCTGCGCAGCTTCACCTATTCAACTTGAAGGTAGAATTACAACGAAATCTCTAACGAGACTAAACGAGCTTGCGAAAATGACCCCTTAGGGTTGAGTCTAAACCAAAAACACTTAATGCTGTCACTTCACACACACAATGTGACGGAATAAAAGGAAAGTTTATGGATTCTTTGTAAGTGGACTAAAATGGTATTCGAAATAGACAGTCTTTGACTGACTGAAAGCAAAACTACCGGGTGCGGTTTCTATTTTCCTTCTTGTTACCTCGCGCGGGCCGAGTCTATATCAGTCATCGCAAACTGCACCTGCGAAAAAACCAACACACCTTTATCGCGTTGCGCGAAGTTACCTTTTCAAGTTTATTAATGCTAATAATGTCTCCACTTTGTTTTTGAGAGGGTAAAGACCGATTTTTAAACGAGGCAAACCGAGTCTGGAAAAATTACCACTCAGAGTGGTCGAGCCAAAGCTGTTGTGATACCAGAAATGTCTTAACAAATTAAAAGCAAAAATTCTAAATTTAAAGCCGATAAAAAGGGCATCGGAAATTAGCAGTCTTTGGCCAAAAAATGACGAGAAGGGAAGCAGAGAGAAGAGAAGTAGAAGAGAGAGACGTGAACGGCAATAAACGACTTTGAAAGAGAGACGACAGACGGAGTGAAGACGACGAGACCGGACGGGAGGGAGGGAGAGAAGAGGAAGATGAGAGATGGAGAGAGAGGAGAGAGAAGAGAGAGAGGAGAGAGAGAAACACATTGCAGCCTTTCGGGTCTCGGTCGCGTTTACATAATTTAATTATAACGACAGACAAAAAACGTAGACATATTGGGCGAAGTTCTCGTCTAGGTTTATAAATGTAATAATGTCTCAAATAGATGTCGAAGGCAAGGTAAACTATTGAAATTTATAAGGTTGTCCGACAGACCGGTGAGGTGTCCGGTGCGGCAAACAATTTTCAGCACTCCTAGTGCGGTGCGGTTCGCGAGCGTTGCTGATTAGTTTTTCCTGCGGAAGTTGATAGACTACGGGGTGGTGTCTGTGCTACCGTGCACAACCTCCTGGTGTGGTGTGGTGAGATTTTTTGGGTGCCAAAAATGCTGTGGTCGGTCAAGCCTAGTGTGTTATTAGCATTTCAGAATTTCAAAAGAATAATTCCATCGCATTTTTAGTAGACAAATAATAAGACGTTTCTGGCACTAGTTAGTTAAGTACTGCGTTTGTAAACATTCCAAACAGAATGACTAAAGTTATGCGATATGCTATATTTCCTAGGCAATCTCCCTTTTTCTTTTTTCCTTATTTTTTGCCATAGAGAAATTTGATTTACTTTCATATACATTGGTTGCCAACTAAAAACTGAATTCATTACAATCTTAATTATGGACAAGAAGTAGAGAATCCTATCAAAAGATATAGCTAATAGATTTTCAGTCATTCCCTTTCTGGAATACAAAAAACTTGCATTATTAATAGACTACTTCGAAAATACACAACACAAAATAGTAAGCATTACTCTGCATTTCAGATACGTAGATTGAAATCCACGTGGAGAACGAAATGGTTAAGACAATTTACTGGAAGCTGTCACAGGAAAAAGTAGACTATGGTTGCGCTAAAAGGCAGGAGGTAGAGAAAACATGTTCAATTTCGACCTGTTCCACAACAATGTATAAAATTCTGTGGGCCTCTTGAAACTATAATTGTCGTTGAAGCCTTTAAGTAGATGATAATATACTTTGCAATACAATGTATTGGCTAGAAGCAAATATATGGAAATAATTACAATATTAGGAATGCAATAATGATTTTGAGAGCTCTTTTCTAATTGCAAGAAATATTTGTATTTATAGAAGTGCTTCGACATAAGTTAATAAATTCAGAAATATTGAGATGTATTATATATTATATATATATATATATATATATAATATTATATATATATATATAATATTATATATATATATTATATATATGAGAGAGAGAGGATCAGAGAGAGGAGAGAAGAAGTTAGGGAAAAGATTAAGAACTGCAAGAGAGGAGGGGGAATAGTTAGAGAGGAAAGAGAATTAGTTGGAGAGGAGAGAGAGAGAGAGAGAGAGTGAAGAGAGAGCGGAGAGAGAGAGAGAGAGAAGAAGAGAGAGAGGAGAGAGAGAGAGAAGAGAGACGAGTAAGCATCATCATTGAAAAACTATCATTCCTTCTGACCTTCTCCATTGATAAGCGAGCACCCCTCTTCATTATTTCTTTTTTGTGTGCATGAAAAAAAAAAAGCTATCCCTGACCGACGATCTCGTCTCGGAGGGCGACGTTTAATAAATGGGAAAAGAATCGAAAACTGTGTAGACATAAACGTCTAACACCGAGTATGGAAGCAGAACCGATGTCCCATTGCAAAAGATCCGGCGCCAAAAGACGAAATAAAAGAAAAACCGAAAAGCCAAGAAGTAAAAAAAAAAGAAAAAAAGAAAAAAAAAAGAAACACGGCCGCGAAACAGCGGGAGAAAGAGGTTCAAAAAAACGCTTTTTCATATATCAAGTTCTCCTTTATGATGTGGCGCTTTCAGATTACGATTTTGTCGGATCACTGATCGTCCGTTGACTCCATCTTTGTGTCAAAAGAAACTCGGGAGACACTGTTGCAAATTGGCATCACGGTTAGCGGAAAGTAGCTCGATTTTTGGGCCTCCTGACCAAAGAATTCTAAGCTTTTCATTATTTTCAAATTATACAATAATATATATAGATATAATATACTAATATTATATATTATCATATATATACTATATATATATTATATATATATAATATATATATATAGTATATATATATATATATATATAATATATATATATAATATATTATATAATATATATAGATATAGTATATATAGTAGTATATATATTATATATTAATTGACTAATAATAGGGAATTCATTAGCTAAATTAAAAATTAAATATATAACAAACAGAAAATAAACCAAAAATACTTAATAAATAATCAATTAAAATATCTCAATAAAAATTCTTGCTTTTTTAATTAACAAGCTATTGGTGAGCTTTATTTCCAGTCCCATTATATAATAAGTATTAAAATTTACTATATATATATATATATATATATATATATAATATAATATATATTTACTATATTTACTAATATATATATATATACTACTACATATAATATATATATATATATATATATATATGGATTATATATTATAGTATGATATCAAATCTCTACTATATATATAATATACTATATATATATAATAATATAATTAATAATATATATATATATAATGATTATATATATATATATATATATATATATATAATTTACCTCTATTATTTACGCTCGCAAACTTTAGACTGTACTACAGTGTGATCACGATAGACGGCGAGAGTATTAGAAAGTTGTAAATAGGCATTAGTTTTGCTATACACTCCTCATCATAGGACTGTAGAATGGTTTACAAATTGAATGTGTATGTAACGCTCTCTCTTCTCTCTCTCTTCTCTCTCTCTGCTCTCTCTCTCTCTCTCTCTCTCTCTCTCTCTCTCTCCTCTCTCTCTCTCTCTCTCTCTCTCTCTCTTGGCTGTGAAAAGGCAATTAAGGTAATCCGAACCCAATGGTCGATTAGGACTATTTTGGATTAAATTCTGAATCCTACTGAGGTTCAAATTCCACGTTCTAATTTATTAAAACTATCCTGGTTAGGTGTTCCGTTTCCAAAACGCTTAAAATCGTTTTACGATTGCCGGATCGAACTCCTAGATGGATTTTTTCCAACTAAGACTCCCCCGACTCCCCGGATTCCTCATCCTTTCTACACACCTGATTGTAACTATAAAATAACATGAAGTCTAACATAATCCATCCATAACGAAAAAACACATATAAAAACACGGAGAGATATATTTAAAATAAATAGAAAAAAAATAACGAGAAGCGTGAAGAAAAAAGCCCAACAAGGTTAGAAAGAATATATTGACAAACAAAAAATGATGACAGGAAATTAAATAAAGGAATGAAAAAAATAAATAAAAAAGATTTAGTCCATGTTTTGTCCTTCACACGCAAGCTTGTCACACTCATATATATATATATATATATTATATATATATATATATATAACTATATATATATAAATATATAGTATATATATATTATATATATAAATATATATATATAATATATATAATATATATATATAATATATATATATATATATATATATATTATATAATATTATATACATATATATAATACTATATTATTAGTTTACATAAGGACTTATCAATAATGGTGGTTGCAAACAAGTAGAATTTCATAAAACGTACAATAAAATGCATAAAATGATCATAAAAAAGAAGAAAAAAACGTAAAAAAAAAAATAAATAAAAAAATTAAAAAAAATAAAATGTGCCTGAAAAAAGTTATGACGTTTCCTATATATTTATGACATTTGTCACCTATGGAGGACCTTATGAAAAAAAAGGGACTCTAGCAGATTTTCATTAAACTTATATGAATAAATTGTTTGAAATGAGCTGTAAAAAAAAAAAAAAAAAAAAAAAAAAAAAAAAAAAAAAAAAAAAAAAAATACGTTTTGAAATTACCCTACAAAAGATGGTGTCCATTAATTTGATATTCATAACATGTAAAATTAAATCTTACCATTTTTCCCTAACTTTAAAGTTGCTAGATGCTGCTTTTTATATGATTTTACGCTACTCACTAGTCGAGGGATAAGGGAGCGGAGCCCCGTAGACAAATGTTTATGTACCATGCATCAGTCATATTGCAATTTCATAGCTTTTTCTGGGTCATTTTTTGAGATTCTTTTTACTCTTTCCCTTCTTTTTCGGACAATTTTAAGACTTATATTTAAGTTTTATGATAATCGACATGCTTTGCTATGATTGGAATAAACTAATAACTAGGTTAAAGTAGAATTTGTCCCCCATTATTCATCAAAAAAAAATTACAAATTGTTTCTGTAACTTTAAATAACTCAGCTAGTATCTAGCACAATCTAATCTCACCTATCCAAACCTAACCCAACTTAACCTACCAATTCAAGCCCAACGCAACCTAACCTACACTCCTCAAGCCAAATTCAATTAAATCTAACAAACTAACCTAATCTAACTTGACACAAAGCTAGAAATTCTAATCTAAACCATTAAATTAGAATTTCCAACCTTAACTCTTTTTTATTCCATCAAAGCACTTTAATTTTTCATCAAAAAAATGCATCAACTTGAACTTGAAATATGAATTCATTTTTACCAGAGAAACATGACAAATTTATGATTTAAAATATAAACATTTACAAAGATTAGGTATAATACACTATTGACATTTGTTGTTCTTCTGACGATGACATTTCTGCAAACACGAAATGATAACCCTCAAATTTCGAGATCTCCCCAAATGGTACGAATGTTACATAAAAATTCATGAAATTCAACGCAAAAAATGTAATATACGCTGACGTAATTTATCTGGTACTACTTTTAATGAGATTCAAGTGGAAAACTTATTTCGTTATAATCCTGAAATAAATGTATTTTGGGAGTAATATAACTGGCACACTCATACTCTTATATATATATATATATATATATATATATATATATATATATTACAATATATATATAATATAATATAAATTATATATATATATATATACTTATATTATATATTATATAATATATATATTATATATATATATAGGCCTATTCAGTAGGATCTTTATAAATAAAAAAGTATTTTATTAAATTATAATATTTCCCACTTTAAAAGGTTTTTTTTTTTTAACCAATAAGCATAAAGATTAAAGTTGTCAATCGCTTCAAACGATTGTAATACGAAAGAAGATAATTAAAGAAATATTAAATTTAAATCGTATCGTTAAACTAAAATAACTCAAAACATAACCTTAGCTTAACAGATATAGTCATAACCTCACAATATTTATTTAATTTTTATTTCACTTTGCATACCTGTTAAAAAATTAAAAGAAAAACAAGCATCTGGCACCATGAGCGTTGTTTGTTCGATAATGTACACAGAAAAAAAATAAAAATATAATAACCAAATTTTTCTCATTTTATTCCTCAAAAGAAATTTACAAGAGAAAGATGCCTACCGAATGTCCACTATATATATATATATATATATTATATATACTATATATATATATATATATAATATATATATATATATATATATAGATATATATATATTATATATAATAAATAAAATATCTATACTAAATTTTAGATATTAAGTTTGTATCTATAAATATGTTCTATATCTAAGCTATATAAAAAATATATATATATATATATATTAGCTAGGCTCTGAATGGAATCAAAAGATGTATGACGATAGTGAAGCGTGTGTAAAGAATAAATGGTGTCAATGGATTGGTTTAGGATTAATAGCGGAGTTGTAGGACAGGGTTGTGTTATGTCTCCTTGGGTTTATCAATGGTATAATGGATGGGTTAGAAAGAAATTTGAGGTGGGATGCAGGAAATGGTGTATTTAGAATGTGGAGAATTGGAGTTGAGTGGAGGGTTGCCCTACCTATTATATGCGGATGATTTGGTTCTGTGTGGCGAATCTGAAAGAAGAGTTTGAGAGGATGATAGAGAGATTTGGCAGGGTGTGTGAAAGGAGGGCTGAAAGTAAACGTGGATAAGAGTAAGGTATGGTTGTGATGAGGCCACTCCTCAGTGTGAAGTTATGTAGATGCGTGAGCAGCTAGAACAAGTGTCTGAGTGTAAATATTAGGTATATGTTGGATGAGAAGGAACGGACGATGCAGGAGTGTAGTAGAAAGTTGTGAATGGCAGGAAAGGTGGCTTGGTGCAATTAAATCGTTGGTGTGAATGCAAAGGGACTAAGTCTGGGAGTGTGCTAGCGGTCATTACATGAGCCGCGTATGTTGGTACCTGTGTTATTTATATGGTAGTGAGACTATGGTCTGGAATAGAATATAGATCTAAAGTTTCAATGGTTCAGATGGACAATCTTAGGGCGAGTTAGATGTGAGAAGAATTGACTAAAGAGAGGAAGGAACGTAGTTAGAGAGTGGTGTGGTGTGAAGAAAAGCGGTAAATGAGAGAATAAATGAAAGTATGTTTGAGAGTGTGTGTTTGGTCTGGAAAGGATGAATGATAGTAGTTGGTTAAGCGGATGTATAGTTGGTGAGTGTTGGGACCGACCGGCTGGGAGACGAGAGAAAGTGGATTGAGTCGGTAACGAAATGTCTGAAGGAGAGAAATTGAGTTGGCAGAGGCGAGAATAAAAGGTGCACATGCATAGGAGAGAATGGCGGGTTTTGTATGGGGGCATGGTGTGGCCCACCTGGGCCAGGGGATGAACCCTTACATTGACGAATTACCATAGTGAGGGTCCGTTCGCACACCCCATGATGCCTTTAGGGTGGATTTCTGTCTGTGACGAGCCTCACTAATTAATGTACAGAGGGGCTGGTAAGGCTGGGCTTCTTTTTCGACTTGTGTCATATTCCTTTACTGCTTTTCTTTTCCGATGCTTGTACAGCACCTACCCCCAATCTTGGGGCAAAGAGGAAGGTGAAGAAAGAAAGAAAGAAATATATATATATATATTATAATATATATATATATATATATATATATATAATATATATATATATATATATATATATTATATATATATTATATATATATATATATATATATA
>JABUQX010088974.1:15000-21594 GCA_015478945.1 Trachelipus rathkii | reverse complement strand
GATTTTTAATTGTCACAGGAGAGACAGAAGAACCGCCGAAACAGACAAGGATAGGGAAATGTAGCAAGCGATGTCTTTGGATGGAGAAGTGAAGATTTGTTAGCAAGTTGGAGTTTTTTTTAAAGAAGTTGATCATTTCACAAGGTTGAGGACGGACCCTATCCGGAAATTCTATATTAGATCAGCTAAGACGAGAGGCAATTTCTAGAAGTAAAAGATGGGTGCGGACAAATTTGAAATTTGCTGCTAACCAAAACCACTGAAGCGCTGGTTGAATGTCATCGGCATATAAGGCGATAGGGTTAGAGGTGCAGAGGTAGAGCAGGCAATCATTAATGAAATGCCAGTAGCAATTAATAGTTAAAGAGATAAGAACAGAAACCTTCGAAGAAAAGCACCACTTATTTATGTCAGCCTGACATTGGGCGATTTGTAAGCAAAGAGAAGGAGCGAAAGCCAAAGGAGGGAGTCTGTGAGGCAATGACGCGCGGCCATACCCTTCGGTTCAATGAACTCCGCTTCGTATATGTCACAAGCAGCAGCATGGGCCACGCCCAATGGTCTTCTCGCACTGTACCTGGTCCTAAAGAGCGCAAGAAAACCTATGTTAACAAACGGTTAGATAGGCATAGCTATATTTGCCAGTAGCACTCGAGCGCCCGAAAGGCCCGTACTGGCAGATTGGAATGAGTTCCAGATGATCTAAGAAGTGCGAGTTGAGAAGGCTTTCAAAGATCTTAGATAGAATACAAGTGAGAGCTAAGGGCGATCAGTCCAATAATTATATAGAGCGCTTTTTTTCGCGAATAGGACAATATGAGACATGTGCGACGTCATCCAGTACCTGAGGGAAAGTGCTAGTATGAACATAGAGAGCTATCAGTTGAGATGACGGAAGGGGGGTAAGCACTGAAGCACACGTTTCTCAAAATTGGCGGGAGTCGAATTGCCATCCAGGCCCACCGCCTTTCCTCAAACATTTCACAGATTTCAGGGGCCCATGCACCCGATCCAAACTGTAATCACAGACGCTAAGGCATTAGGACACCTGAGGAGGAGAACGGAGTAGGAAGAGGAATTGCCCAGAATCGCCAGGGTGAGTTGGAAGAAAAATAGGAATCGAAGAGATTGACCTTTTCAGTTGGAGAATTAGCAACAGAATCATCAGTTCGAATAAGAGGAGGAAAAGCAGATTTACAGAAGTTGCTAGAGAGAGATGTTTTTAGAAAGAGGCCAGAAAGATTTTTGTTCAGTAGGAGAACCAAAGGAGGTTAGCGACCTTTCGTTTGATGAAAGCCTGCTTGCTCCGTCGAAGAGTATTTCGATGCAACGATTTCTAGCCTGAATGAAAATTAAAGCGAGAGTGATAGGAGAACGAGAACTTTTCCCACCCCTGATACACACTGTTCCTAGCGTGAATGACCAGAGGACAAGCACGATCGAACATGGATTATGAGGAGAGAAAGATTTAGTTGAAGAAGGAATGAACCTGCTCATCCCATCAACGATTGCAGCTCCCTCCTTATCTTTTTAAATCTTTATACATCCATCATTATTCCTTACTGAGGTTAGCCACAATTTTTTATCATCTGCAAACTTGGAAACCTGTACATTTAAGTCCCTGGTCTAAAAATTTTATACCTGTTGTTAGCCCCCCCCCGTTTTACCCTCTGAAAGGGGATCACGACTAGAGGTCATTTTAGAATAGTTATTAGTGCCCAATCTCTTATTGTTAGTTTTACGTGTGATTTATAGTATTTCTAACGACGTGTTGTGCCTAATAATATCCTATTCACTTGTCTGATTAAAACCATATCTGTCATTATCATACACTATAATAATAAATAATAATAATTAATAATAATAATCATAAATGAATCATAACCTAAATATCAATAATAATAAATAATATTAATAATTAATAATAATAATAATAATACCCATACACTAATAATAATAAATAATAAATGAATAGTTAGATCAAGAAAAAATGAAAAAGAACTTTATTAATGGAACCATATTACGAAGAGCAGACCCATACGCCTTTGCTGGTCCGTAAACGATTTCTTTAAGTCACAGTGCTGTATCCCTCGTATATGTCATTAAAAATATTTAGGACCAGGCACTAAAAAATGTAAGGTTCCAAGTTTGCAGATGAAACAAAGTTGGCTACCTTCGTAAGGTAATAATATGGATGTATAAAGATCTTAAAAGTATAAGGAGAGAGCTGTAATCGTTGATGTGATTTTCTCTTCTCATAATTCATGGTTCGATTGCGTGCTTGTTCTCTGACCATTTAGGATAGAGACAGTGCGTATCGGGGGGTAAAAAAAATTCTCGTTCTCCTATCACTCTCGCTAATTATTCATTCAGCTAGAAATCTTTGCAGGGATACTCTTCGACGAGCAAAGCGGGCTTTCATCAAACGAAAAAGCGATAACCTTCTTGGTTCTCCTATTGTCAAATCTTTCTGGCCTCTTGCCAAAAACATCTCTAGCAACATCTGTAAATATGCCTTTCCTTCTCTTATTCGATCTGATGATTCTGTTGCTAATTCTCCAACTGAAAAGGCCAATCTCTACGGCCTCCTATTTTCCTCTAACTCAACCCAGGACGATTCTGGCATTCCTCTTCTTACTCCTTCTCCTCTCAGGTGTCTCTATGCCTTTGCCTGTGATTACATACGATCGGGCATGGGCCCCTGAAATCTATGAACGTTAGGAAGCAGCGGGTGGCCCGGATGGTATTCCTCCCCGAGTTTTGAGGAAGTGTGCTTCCGTGCTCTCCTCGTCCCACGTTCAACTATACTCTCTATGTCTCAATACTAGCACTTTCACTCAGTGTTGGAAGCTCCAGCATGTCCAACCTATTCCGAAAAAGGAAGCCGCTCTAATAATTCTAACTATAGTACTATAGCTCTCACTTGTATTCTATCTAAGATCTTTGAAAGCTTTCTCAACTCTCACTTCTTAGATCATCTGGAAACTCACTCCGATCGCCAGTACGCTTTTCAGCCCTGAGGTCTACTGGCGATATTACTCCTATTCTAACCAGATTTATTGGTTTTCGCTCTAGGACTACAGGGAGACTTGCGTGGTGGGGCGCTTGACATATACAAAGCATTTGACCGAGTATGGCACGCATTACTGCTCTCCAAGCTCCACCTCTTTGGGTTTCTTCCATCTCTTTGTTACCTATGTCTAGCTTTTTTTCAAATCGGCTCAATGTCGGCTGTTGTTGATGGGGCGACTTCTTTTTTCTGTCAAAAGGGGTTTCCCCAGGGTTCTGCTTCCTGCTTATTTAATTCTACTTTCATTATCATGATCTTCTCACCTGCACCTCTAACTCTATCCACTCATATGCCGATGACTCGACCCTCACTCAATTCTTCAATTCATATCAATTTTGCTCCCTCTTTTACTTCTAGAATTGCCTCTTATCTTAAATTTCCGATTCATACAAATATTCTCACTGTCTGGACGTAGAATTTCCGGGAGTGGGGGTCGTCCCCAACCTTGTGAAATTCATTTCTTTAAAAACCCAACTTCTACATATCTCCCTTCTCCAAAACACCTTTCTAACTTTCCTATTCTCCTTTCGACGGTTCTCTGCTCTCCTCCTCACTCGTTGCAATATAAGGCATCTTGGACTCCTCAACATACAACAAAAAATGTCTCTGAAACCTCCACAACCACAACGGTTTGCTTAGGGTCGCCCTTCACACATGAAAACTGGAAGTTCTGATACGGACTGCGAGAATTTTTTTATCCTCTTCTCAGGTTGACCCTCCACGCTAAACAAGAGCGTCTCATCCGCCCATGCATGGGAGTTTTAACATAAAGCTCTCATATCTCGGAGGAGGGGGGAGGCCTGGTTTTCAACTCGGCTTTTGGACTAGGGTCGAGTCATATAAACACTGTTCTGTACTTTCCAGTTCACTAGACCCTCGCGATGTTGGTGCTTATCTCTATCCTATAGGTACCTCAGCGGACAGGTGCTCGAGGAACTTAAAAATTCGCGTCCACCACCTTTACACACCATCGAGTGACAAGGGGTGCTGTCAATTCTGAGTACGAGTTTTGTGTTGACATTCGGTACGCCAGGCTACGTTGCGCTGTCTGTGGCAATTTTCTTCTGTTCTGTCGACCATTTTCTTCTGTCGATAATTTTCTTCTCTCTGTCGACAGTATTCTTCGGTCTGAATACAATATTCTTCAGCTTTGTCAAAACCTGCTGTTGTTCTCATATGCTTAATTTGAGCTAGAGGGTGAACTTTCTTGAAGCGTACACACCCCTCCTTGAATAGGGCTCTGCCATGAGTTGGTGGTGACATCTGTAAAAAAAAAATCCTTTGGTGGGCAGATATGTGGCAATGAACTGAATCTCCTACTCACTCCATCCAAAAACATTCATTCAGATTATCCCAGAAAATCGCACTATCTTTCAACATTACCCTCAATGGAGCCATATTCCAATCACACAAAATTATGACTTTTCAAACTTAAATTAACCTTAGAATTCTAGTACTAACACACACAAAATCTACCATCCTCTCTACCAAAAGTCACTCATCAGAATTGCAAAATCCTTCATCTCCTCTCATCCTTTCCACACCAACACAAGCACATTTCACACCACACCACTCATTTTCACCGTTTCCTTCATCTTTGTTTCAGTCACAGCTAGCAAATTAAATTTGCCCTTTTTTCTAAATACATCTTTCACCTCTCTCCTCTTCTCCTCAACATTATTTCCTCTGACATTCCATTTACCCATACGATTCATACAATTTTCGCCGAAAGATAGAAGCCGCTTATGTGATCGCGACCTTCTCCGATGCATGCATTTAGCATCCTGGCAAAAGATAATGTAGTGGGCAGCCAACCTAACTACCACCGTTCCCTTAGTGGCCTTCTACGACACGAAGGACATACGATATGGGCAATTTTGTCTCCCTACCACAAGGGAATAAGGATAGGACTTGTTCTATAAAGATGTTGTCTAGGAGAGGGGTTGTGGATATAAGTATGTGTATATTATATGAATAAAGGTGGTGTCTCTAAGATGTTGTCTGGAGGATGAGTGTGGATATGAATGCAGAACAGAAAAGCGAACCATTAGCACTGGAATGTCCATACATACCATAAGCAAAATATATATATAATATTATATATATATATATTATTATATATATATATATATATAATATATATATATATATATATAACTTATATAATATATAAGATAATAATATATATATAGTATATATATATATACTATATTATATTATATAGTATAATATAGACACTAAGCCCCGACAAAGGACAGCCACATTATACTATTATATATCAATTATATATATATATATTAAAATATATATAATATATATATATATATAAATTAGTGATGGACCGGATGTAAAAAATTGGCAGAAATTGACGATGACGATGACGATTAGAGCAAATTTCGCCGAGAATTGACGATGACGATGACGATTAATTGAAAAAAACTATTTTAAAAATTTCTCTCTTCTCTCTCTCTCTCTCTCTCTCTCTCTCTCTATATTATATATATTATATATTATACTATTATATATAGTATATATATATATATATATATATATATATACTATATAATATATAATATAATTATATATATATATATAATATATATATTATATAATATATTTATATATATATATATTAAGGCTGTTGTTAGAAAGGGGAGGGTCAGGAGGTTCAACCTCCCGAAATTATTTTAGCGATCAACTTTGATTCCTAAGTATCAATAATAAATAAAATAATAATAATAATAATATAATAATAAAAATATAATAATAATAATAATAATAATAATAATGATAATAATTAATAATAATAATAATAATAATAATAATAATTATAATAATAATAATAATATTAATCAATGAAAATGAAAAGTATTTTTATTAATGGAAATGAGGAGAATGTTTGTGGTCCGAAACGATTTCTTAGGTCAAGTGACTTCCTCATACATGTATAAATGATTTAGACCAGGGGACTTAAATGTAAGGTTTCCAAGTTTGCGGATGATAGCAAATTGGCTACCTTAATAAGGATAATGATGAATGTATAAATATTTAAAAGATTAAGGAGGAGCTGTTAATTCGTTGATGGGATGAGGCAAAGGTTCATTCCATCATTCAGATAAATTTTTTCTTTCCTCATTCATTCCTTCTAAAACTAAATCTTTCTGTCCTCATAATCCATGGTTCGATACGTGCTTAGTTCTCTGGCCATTCAGGATTAGGAGACAGTGCTATCGAGTGTTGTGAAAAAATTCATCGTTCTACCTATCACTCCTCGCTAATTTTCATTTCAGCCTAGAAATCGATGGCAAGGGTACTCTTCGACGAGCAAAGCTGGCTTTCATAAAGGAAAGGTGCGCTAACCTCCTTGGTTTCCTACTGACAAAATCTTTCATCTTCTAGACAATTCTGTAAATCTGCCTTTCTCCTCTTATTCGATCTGATCATGTGTGTTGCTAATTCTCAAACTGAAAAGGCTAATCTCTTCGGCCCCTCGCTCCAACTACTATTCTTCTATGGTCTCAATA
>JABUQX010088974.1:0-7500 GCA_015478945.1 Trachelipus rathkii | reverse complement strand
AAAAAAGTGAAATTTTTCTTGGTATAGACTATTAATAGCAAAATTTAGTAATTCGGAGTTTCGATTCATTATCATTCATCGGATTTGCTCTATCCACATCCGTTTTCGTGCATCATGGATCCCATTTTTCCATATTCCTAGAATGACAAAATTCCATGTGCGCCACGTAGGCGTAAGACATTACCTTTCCTATTATCTACAGTAGTAGCCAAGTTTACTCGCGATAATTCGGAAGAATGTGGTAACTTCAGTATTACGTCTATCATGTATGGAGCCAATGACTTGGATGACGTCATCAATCCATCTGCAATCCACTCGGATGTCCTCATTGTTCCCAGGTTAACTACGATCTGTATGAGATAGTTATTTGCCGAAGTCTGCTCTGAGCTGTTGGTCGAGTTGCTATGAAAATATACTGGACCATGACAAGAGTAACATTTTATTTGTAACAGAGAGAAAGAGCTGCGGAGGCCTTCCAAGTCGTGGTAGACTTTGTGTATTGCATTGAAAGTGCGGCTACTACTCAGCTATGAGGGACCCAGGATCATGCAGGTGAGTCAGGGCTAACTGTTACCTCACTTCCAAGACAGTTTAAAGGTGTTTTACACAACCGCAAACAGTATGCTTCGGTACCTTGTAGGTTCTCTGTACGGATGGAGAGGAGTATGCAACAATCAAGACAGTTTGGAGAGGCTACATATTTAGTAATGGATCAGGTAAATAATGCGCTCGAACCTCAAAATGTAAACATTATTGCTCATGTCAGCAATGTAGGTTTCACCAATATACCTGCCTCCTGTGTTTAGGACAGCCGGGCGGCAAAGGATCCCTGGACAAAAGAGAATGGCCACGAGGAAACCTTGACGCCAGAGCTAATCATGTGACAGAACATCGTAGTAGATAACACTTGTCTCAGAGAAAACATCATCTTACTCCACTACAACAAAAAATGGTTATGAAAAATTGTAAGGCCCGGAACCATGATGTGATGCTCCGCATATATTATGCTAACCGTTCCTAAGTCTGTAATGACGAGATAAAAAGCTGGAATATTTGATATGACCTCAACAAATCGGATCACCTCTCCTTGATTCGCATCTCATTTTTGCACAACATAGACATGTGTTAAGACAAATTAGCTGGAATGCTTATTCAGATGTAGCATAATGAATTATTTACTGGAGGAACAGGAAAATCGAACAACTAACATTGTACGTTAAGTTAAGACCCTTCGTTATTCTTCTTCGATGTGATGTATAATTATGAGATTATAAAGATCTCGCTTACTAACTTATATTCAACACTGAAATTTTTTGATCTACCTAGGATCGAAGTTTTAGTTTATGAATGACAATGGAGAGCACAAATATCCATCAGATATATAAAGTTCATTGTATATTGTTACCGAGGAAATTGGCTAATCATTATGGCGACTATGATTGGGTAGGATGAAAGATATTCAGCGCTCATGACACAGTAGATGTCTCGAAGAGAAAATTAGACTACCATAGTAGCGTACTGTTTAATAACAAAAACGATCCTTTTTATTACATATTTGTTGTTTTCCACAAATTACTCATTATATCATAGTGTATTATGTTAACATATATCTATCAAAGACATGTATTATATCATTGCGATTTCATCAAAATGTCTCTCATATCAAATATATATATATAATATTTATATATAGTAAATAATACTAGTATATATTATATATATATAATTAAATATATATAAAATATATATATATATAATAAACTGATATAATTACTAATACTATTATGTATATATATATATATATATATAATATATATATATATATATATATATATATACTTAATATATTATATCCAATAATTGTGAATAGACCCTCTTGAAAAAGGTAAAAATCGAATAAATTAAAATCTGTGTGCACATTTAATATAACAAAACTAGACGTGATGTGCAAAAACGAATTACATATTTGAAATCAGCACATCAATAATAATCAGTTGCAAAACCCCGTCCCATGAACTTTCATGTTTACCAGTGTTATAAAGCGTATAAAACAAAAGTAAATAACTATTTCTTACTATAGCAAACATTCAATATTAAAAATAATAATATAATAAAAGTTTACCGTTAAAGATATTTAACTAAACTTCATTTGAATAACTCTAAGGTTAAAATAGACAGAACTATTAGCAGTTTCCATTCAGGGGGAATAACTATTCTGTTGCTTCATAACATTTCCTCCTGTTTCTAAATATTCTTTCACTTACGACTGATGACGTGGAGCGGAAGTTTTTAATGCTAGTTTTTTCAAACTAAACTATTTCCAGTGTTTTTTCACCAATTGAAAGGGATATCATATGTCTCTCGTATGCAAAATTATAATTGTTTATTTTTTGATTGTACATTCGACGCATATGATAGCCTTTACTTTATGATACAATTAATCACATCGTCAGAGATGGGTTTTCTTTTTTCCTCTCAGCGTTTCTTTTTCTGATTACGATTTTGATGCCACAATTCTTTAAACAACCATTCAAAGAGATGAAAATGGGAAACTTCAACCTCGACTTTCCCCAACTTAAATAAACTCAGCAGAATGAGTCAGATCATAATTTCAGTGCATTCTTTCCAACTTTCCACGTAATTTTACTATTCATCCGATTCGGTTGAAAATTTGTTTGGCTGGCTGATCTAATAAACTAACTATACAACCATTTCTATGCTAGAACTTGAAGTCTTTTTTCTACTGATTTCCTAAGCTCTTCAACGAGTGTAATTATTCCATGAAGCTTTTTTGCTTTAAATTGCCTTATTAAAAATAGATTTATTGCTAAATGGAAGGGCATCACTGGCGACTGTTTACTTCACGTTAAGCTTGTTTATTGTATGTTGATCAATGTCTCAAGTAAATGTAATAATTTCCAGTGAAAAATTTATGCATAGTCTTAATAGAGCGGTAATGGATGGATACTTTTTGTTATTTCAACAATCTTTTTAAGCATATCATAAGTTTTGTTCCAGCATGTAGAAACGTCTTGATTAATTTATGCTGTTTTACATTCAGCTGCATCTGTAGTTTAAGCTTTTAGTGCACTGCGTCTTTGTCTGCATGTGCAAAATGAGGGATTATGTTCTGCAAGTAATAAAATATCGTATGTCTCTGTCACATTTATATTGATAAGCTGAAGTGTCATCATGCTAGATGTGAATAACATGAAATGATCGCACACCTCCACTATTATACACGCTACATGTTTGGATCTCATTCACTATCTCCGTCACATGAATTATATTTTGTGTAGGCTCCTAGAATATTGCAAAATGCAATGAATGGCTTTTTATAGGTATCTGACCAATAGATCAAATCTTCTGCCAAATTAAGCTACAAAATTTGGTATTATTGATTTTTTATTGTTTATTTGGAAATAAATCATTAAATATTTCCCAAATTTTAAATTGACAATAACTTTCTCCTTAGTTGACGAGTGTGCTTTATAGAGTGTCACTATTCGCCACGCATGTTCGAGCCATACAAGAGATTGCCGTGAATACCGAATATTCGGCATTTTGCAGAATAGGCCTATAGACGAATACTTACCCGAAATCGGTACAATCCCCCCTATACTGTTAGTATCACTTATAATATAATTACATATTACTACTGCGCTATACTCTATAGTATATAGATATAATATTATATATATAGTTATTATAAGGTGTTATTATACTAATGCTATAATATAGATTATTAAGACTATAATAATAGTGATAGAATAGTATAATATATATTATTATATGATTATATTATATTTAATATAATGTGCTATATATATATATATATATTATTAGTATTACTTTGCTATATATATTAATACATATAAATATATTTATATTTAAGACTATTCTAGTTAGATATATTTTTGAAGTATATCATTTTATATATATACTATATATATATATAGTATATACTATATAGTATAGATATATATATATTATACTATATATAATTATATATTATCCTGTAATTTGGTTTAAAACTACAACTATAATCGATCCATACTACAATAGATACAGGAAAAGGAATACATTGTTGGTATCCTGGTAACATTTTAGTGCGAAATGTAAAAAAAAAAAAAAAAAAAAAAACAAAAAAAAATCTCAAAAACTACAATAAGCATTACACGCGAAAAAGAATACATTTTTGAATCCTGGTATAAAATATTTACGTAATTTAAAATAGTAGAACAAACTTAAGAGAACAATAAAATATTATTCTTTTAATTAATTATGAGTATATCCCTATTACGAGCCTATTTAGAGACTTCGTTTTATATGGGTTACTTCTGTGAAAGTTGAAATCGACTTTCTAGTTATAATTTTTCCTTTTTTTCAATAGAGAGATTACCCTCAAGGTATTACCGCAACCGATTGCAGATCGCGCCGTCATCTTCGTCAATTCGGGACACTACGGGGTACGACTAATTCCCCCCTCCGGGGATGGTCTCCGAACCCCCGCTCTTTGGCTATCTTGGTCTCTATATACGCGTTGTCTCCGACCCCTCCCTATTACTGTATGTTATGTGGATAAACGTCCCTGTGTTCCCGTCGCCTCTCGAGCCACCCTACAATTGCTCCACTGTATATGTAATACTGAGTTTACAAATAAGTATACTTATCTAGATATATATAAATTATTGCTTATAATAAGTACTTACTATACGTAGTTAGTCTTATGTATTATATATAATAGCTATAGTAATTATATATATATATTGACCGATAAATTATATATAGTCTCTAGATTACTACTCTATTTTATCTTATTCTGATATATATAAGTCATTAATAGATGAATAATACTATATATACTAGATATTATTATAGTATTACTACTAGTTTTTAAGGTCATAACTACATATATAGTAATCATAATATTAATAATAGTAACAGTACTATATATTATATATATTCACTTAACCCTTAACGAGTAATATTTCCCATGCTTACCTAAAAAAACTAGCCAATATTGTATTTTATTTATATTATTATATTTATTATTTTTTACATTTTCGTAAAAACTTTTACAAGGATTCCAAATATGTTAATTCCCTTTCGCTTTAGCTATTGTAGCTTTTTACATCATGTATCATTTTTTTTATTATTATTTATTTTTTTATTTACATATACCTTGTGGCTGCGACATTCCTTGTATGAGACAACTAATGTATTCCTTTATCGTAATCTGTGTAGTTTTTGAGATATGATTTGAGTTTTAAACCAAAAGTTGTAGTTTAAACAGAACTTTAATAATTATAATTAACAATATATATATAAAATCTATTCTTATTTATATATATCATATATAATAATATATATTATATATAATAATATATATTAATATTATATAAATAATAAGTATAATATATTCTATATATAATATATATATATATAATATTAATATATTATATAATATTATATAAATATAATAGTATATATTACTATAATTATAATATATAAATATAATTATATATATATATTCTATATTTATAATATATAATAGATATTAATTGTAATATATATTAATATTATAGTAAATATATATATATATCGTATTATAATAAATATATTAATAAGATAATATAGTATATATATATTATATATTAATTTTAAATACTATGTATTATATATATTATAATTATATATTATAATAATATAGTTCATATTATATTATTATATGATATTATATATAATTAATAATACTATACTTAAATATTATGTATCAATTACTATTTATCTACTTAGAATATTTAATCAGCTATATTCATTTTATCTACTATATATAGTATTAGAGTGTTAATATTGGAATGGATAGATCCTGAAATCCTGAATCCTGGAAGAGTATTCAGGAAACCGAAATGGAGTACTTCTGACTGGAATTGAGAAATAAAATATAATATTTAGCCAAAGTAATAAATGAGATAAAAAATCTTAATTAAAAATTAATTAAAAAAAAATAAAAAAAATTATATTAAAGTAAATGTAAAAAATATTAGTTAAAAAAAAAAAAAAATAATAGTAATTAAATAATAATCCAATTACATTTATATATCTCTATTTTCGTTGCCTGGCTGGCCGCCGCTCGTAATGCTGGTTGAGCGTTCGGCGTGATCACCCTTCGGAAGTGCTGTTCTATTCCAGATTAGAATTTTCTTAGAGGTTGCTAAATGACGGATTGCGTAAGAGAAAAGAGGAAAAGAGGAGAATAGGACAAATAAGAGAATGAGGAGAGAAAGGGATGAGGGATTTGAAAATTCCTAAAATGGTATTTGGAATCCCCGGAGGAGGGTCCCCAAACTAGAATAAAGAGAGAGAATGCACGAGGATAAGAGAAGATGTGAGGAATGATGAGGATGAGAAGGAGACAGAGAAGAGGACAGATGATAAAGCACCGAATGCTGGACCGTTGCGGTGCTGAGTAAGTAACATTTGTTAGTGCTCAGGACTGACATTCTATTTTCAAAATCTCGTTTTCTTTTAATCGTCTCAACAAAATATATTGTTGCTATTTTATTTTAAAAGATCTATATATTTTAAAAGACTTTTTTATTTTTGCTTAATTTGTTTCAGTTATGTTTATAACGTAAAATTTGCATTGTTAAAATAAAGTGCATCTGGCAACATGCGCTCTGTTATACAGTATATTATCAACCTGCCCTACCAGTCACCCTCTTAACCCATCTATGATCTATGATCTATTGATCTATTGATCCTATTGATCTATTGATTCAATCATATTTTTTATTAAAAATGCTTAATGTTTTACATAACCCTAAAGCAGATAATTAGTTCATAATCAGTTAATCAAACAGCCATCCTACCCATTCATGATCTATAGTTGATTGATCTAATTCATATAAATTGCTAAAATCATCTTACTTGATCTAGAGTATGAGTTTCAAGACATATTTTTTATTAAATTGTTCTATGGACAAAACCAAAACCATGTAAATCGTTAAGATCAGTTAATCAAAACACCCACTCACATCTCTTCCCACCCTCTCTTCATGATCAATAAATTATCTATTGATTCAAGTTCATAATTTTGTATAACATAACAAAACTTTATAGTATTTTTGTTTTTTTCTTTAACATTTTGTTTTTTACTAAAAATTTTAACTTCTTTTTATTTTGTGTGAACTTTAAAAAAAATTTGCATTTTTTTACATACCCTAATTCTATCGTAAATTCAGTAAATCAGGTTAATCAGATAAATCATGTCAAACATCCAGTAAATCGTTAATTCAAACCAACCACTCATCCTCCCACCCTCAATGATCTATGATCTATATGAACTATTATGCATTCAATGTGAGTCCCGAATTATTATATATTCTTAAAATATAACCTTTATTTAGTTTTTTGTTTTGTTTTCTTTAAATACAATTTGTTTTTACTGAAAAATTATTCTTTTATGTTGATAACTTAAAAAATTGCATTTTTACT
>JABUQX010088973.1:0-12564 GCA_015478945.1 Trachelipus rathkii | reverse complement strand
CTTAACAATGGCGTATTTTTTGACATCAGAATATTTGAACATCAAAAATTTCTACAGTAATTCATTGAGTAAATTAATAATTATAGTAAAGTATTTCAAAAAATGATTGTGTGTTAGGTATTGTCATTGACCACCTGACTCCCCCCCACGGAGTCAAACAAAGTTTGTACAAGATTGACGGTATCTTTCGCTAAATTATTTCATTAGGGGAATTCTTGGTTCCAATGAAAGAATAACCACCAACAAAGAAATTGGAGTTACAGGTTGACTAGCATACGCTTTCCAATGATCATGACCGACTCAGCGGTAAAACGTTTATCCGTTTTGTAATAAGTCGGTTAAATGAATTTTACCACATACGACAATAACAAAAACAAGTTTCTTTTTGCTATAGGGTAATCCAAACTGCAAAGGTGAATCTTAATTAAAATAACCATACTTTACCTGTCGCAATTTTAGCATAGGCTGAGAACTATGGAATAAATGGGAGTTGCCCTGGATACCTAGTAAGTTGGAGTTGTTTGAGCACACCTTTGTCATTCCGACCAGTTGGTAAGTGATACTTTTCACGATGTGCTAACAATTCATCCTCGACTTCAACCCTCAATTCTAAATGTTGGTCCATGTGATCATACTCGTAATGGGAAAAACACTGGAATAACGAATCGCCACCTCCTGGCATAAAAATTTCTTCTTTAAAGCCATCAGGGACTTCCGGAAGATAGCTTGTTTCCATGGCTTCCAGTTTCAATTCATAGTGGGATCTAGACAATATGTCTTCTATGATATTTTCCTTACCTGGCAAGTAACACAATTCATAGTCCAGGTCATTTAATTCTTCTAAGGTTCTAGCCACCCGAGGGTTTACTAATGGCATGTTCTGAAGGAAAACATATAGGTTGATGAATCTGTGAATATCATTACTTTTTTGATTTTATTGAGTTGAGAAAAGTTTCAAAGATTTCTGAATAGCCCACCCGGTTATCTTTTTAATGGCGGGCTATTTCCCCTTTCTGTGTGTACATATTACCTTTGGGCATTTCAAAAAAAAAAAATGATGAGAGAAAATTGTGAAAGCAATTGCGTTTTTCCTTCGTTGTTGTTTGTATCTGGCTAGACAGCCCCAGCACCTACTTCCAGATGGCGTCGGTTTTGTATAGTAAAAGGGTCCGCCTTAGCTGAACGAATCCGGATATTTAACTAACAAGGGAGTTTGTATGCGTCTCAAAAGTTGTCTTTTAAGTTATCAAAGGCCTATTTTGGGCCATTGCTCAGGCCAATTAAACATTACTTACTTTGAATAATTCGAACATGCGTTGTGCCTAATGACCCGAAACAATTATTAGGGATTGTGGTCTTGCGATAGAAAAGAACGTTCACTAAACCATTAAATTGTCCTCAGCTGGCCTCAACCTAGTTTTGGGAGGGTACTGGGAAGTCTCGTATTCCCTGTAAGTTTCTTTCCAAGGGTATCATGCCCTCATTTGAGGATCGGATGTCCCAAAAAAATTATGTACTTTTCTTACTAGTAAATAAATGTTTTGATGGGTTTAAAACTTAAACCAACCCATTCACCATGAAGTTGCGTACCAAGGACCTCTTCTTAAGAATGGAATAAATTCTGTTTTCAAAAGTATGCACTACTATTTAGTATGTCATCAATATAGATCATAACTTCCGTCCAAGGGATGTGACTTAGTGCAAGATTCATGGCTCTTTGGAAGGTAGCTGGTCCATTTTTAACACCAAAGGGCATTCGTATGAATTCCCAATGGGATAATGGTGTAGAAAATGCGTTTTTTTCTACACTGTCTTCCTCCATTTCTATTTGATAATAACCTTTTATTAGGTCGATAGTTGTGAAAATATTGTTTTCCTTTGAGACTGAATAATGTATCTATTAGGTTAGGTATAGGAAAAGAGTCTCCTTTTGTAACTGAATTTAATTTTCTATAGTCAATGCACAAGCGCATCGTACCATCAGGTTTTCTAATATGGGAACAACTGGGGCCGAGTAGGGGGAGAACGATTGTCGAATAATGCCATCGGCTTCCAGCTTTCTACATACTTCCTCCACCTCATACAGTATTGGACCCTGGAGTCTTCTAACCGGTTCACACACTGGGTCGTCAATTATTGTTTCTATAGAATGCTTTAAGATGGAAGTACATCCCACGTCTGTATCTCCCAGACTTAGTGTAGTTGGATATTTAAGTAGTAATTGTATCAGTTGGTCTTTTTGTTCTTGGGTTAGATCAGTGGAATCCAGGTCAAAAGCCTCATGGAGGTTTGCAGGTGTCCATTCTTTATATGTATTTTGCAATTTCTGTGTTAGTTCAACCAAATGTGTAGGAATTGTATTAGTGGGATTTACTGAAAGGATAGAAAACGTTCCTAGGGTATAACCTTGTTTAATTTTTATATGGTGAAACAGTTAGAATATAACAAGGCAATTTTATGGGAGTATCAAGGGAATATGGAATAACAGCGTGATCCATAAAACAGTGATTCTGTTCACTAGGTGTGAACAACAAAAGAGCCGGATAAGAGGGTTCTGGAAACCATTTTTCCTGTGCAAGCAACACCCCATGTCCAATTTAATTAAGAATGTTACTCTCTCTGTAGCTAATTTAGCTGCAGTGTCATTTGACCGTATTTTTTGGTTCGTTATATCTTGTTTGCAATATGACCAAAAGACTATATCGTTTATGTCGGTTGTAATCATTCTTTATTCGCTAAATCCGGGGCAATATTGTTTTGCCGCACGCAAAGAGGTCAAACCATAACCAAAACCATAAGATACTACCCTCTCCGAGAAAAACAACGACAAACTCTCCAAGCCCTATGTACCCATAGCTACTAGAACAGAAAGATGTTAACGGATAGAAGTAAACTGCACCAAGGGACTTTCAAAAACGACGTCACCGATGCCACGGTAACCGTGTATATTTTGTAGGTTTTCAAAGAATATATAGAAGGGTCTATTTAATTTAATATGTTCGAATTGGTATATACTGAACAGTGCTCCAGTTAAATCACCAAAAAGCTTTCCAACGAGTTCAGTTTGCGCGGAAATTATAGATTACACGCCTATCACTGATAGGCTTCTTCCAGAAGATTTGAGTAATCCTGCAAACTGGAGAATGGGCCCTTGTCGAGCGCTTATTTTTGGCTTTTTCTCTTTAGGTACTGGGCACCTGCAGGTTTGGGAGGGTCTTTTGATCAATGGGAAAATAGAATGAACATAAAACATTGGGGAAGATGTGTTAGGGTCAACTCAATGATCATGAAACAACTACCTCTTGTGTATTTAATTTTTATAAATTTCGGTCATGTCACAGAGTTATTAATACCTTTGGAGGATCTTCAATGAACGTCTATTCCCAATTCTGAGAACTGGGGGAACATTGACTCCAATAGTCAGGTATTATTTCCAATGCTCGACAATTTCAATGTCTGGTTTTGCTAAAAGTAATGACGGTTGAACCCTTTCTTTGATGGTTCGTTGTTATATCTCTTTGCAAAATTTTAGGGACTTCTTGATCAGTTGATGGTCGGCTCTGCGGTGGGGGCCACTCCCCACAGAGCTAACTAGTTTTTTTGAATGTGGTTTTTCTTTTCACAATCATACCCGGTGATCCCCTTGACAGAAGGGACATCGAGGAGTAGAATCACATTGCTGTAGCTTTTCTCTTGTTTGCGGACAATCCTGCACCACATGTCCGTTAGCTTCACATCGAATACATTTATTCTTATGTAGGTAGCACTCATCAAATATATGCCCCCTTTTTCCACAAAAATGGCAATATGGGCGAGATGGACAGTCCCTAACGTCATGACCTGCCTGCTTGCAATATTTACAAGACAGGTTATTGCCCGACCACCAAGGTTTTTGTGGTGGTTGGTACTGTGGTACATTGGGTTGGGAACCGTATAGAAGTGTTTATTTGTTATCCATGTGGGCAATCTGCCGTTTTTGTTTTTTCGGTTTGATGGTTGGCACCGTTTTGAGGCGTTTAAAACGTTTTCGATTCCGTCGTGGAGAAAAAGCGTGGAAGTATTATGAGGTCTTTGAGAGAGTCTATTAATAATTTGTGATGGAGGTATAGGTGGACTGTGCAGCCACCTGAGCAAATGTGGGTACGGAGTAGGATCCCGCTACATTGGGGTTGAAGTTATTTTGAAAAGAGGTTCCATAATAAGCGGGTGTTTGACCATAATACAACAGCTGTCCACATGGTTCATAACCCAAATTAGTCTGTGGTCCATGGGTTATACTTTTCTGAGAACAATATTCTTGTGTCGTAACTGGGGGAGTTGCTCCCACTGATGAATATGGATGGAGGGCTGTGAGATCAATCACCTCCGGAGACGAAGGCGAATTCTCAGTACCCTGTGTTGTTGGTGGATATACGTTTTGTTCCTCACTAGATTTACGTCCTCCTGTGTAATGTTGAGTTATAAGTTTCACTAGGCCATCCCAATCGAGTGGTAAGCCCCTCATAGCAATTTCACACACCACCGCAGAAGCATTTACCTTTTCCTGCATGTCAAGGGGCAGGCTGCCGACCAATTTCTCTCTAACCATCTTCATGTCTTTGACATCAGATCCAGGAAAAGCCATTTCAGCTAACCCTTGCAATCTCAATGCAAAGAGAGGTATTGTTTCATGAGGAAGGATCTTTGCCTCATTGAAATTCTTTAGGTGTGTTTTTACCTTCTTTCGTAAACATTCAGCGAACCATTCGTTCAGTTGGGCTTTTATTATGGTATAACCAGCGTTATTTTTCATTAATACATCATACACCTTCTTGATGTCACCTTCGAGATACATTCCCAGGTGTGTTCGCCACCCTTCAGCAGTTGCTCTAGGGTAAGTAAGTTATTGTGGCATATTCCTCAAACCTTTGCAGAAATTGAGGAAATGGTTCTCCATTTTCTAAGGAGTACTTGCCTACTGGGATCATTTTATTCGAATTAGGTGTATGCTTCTCCAACAACAAAACAACTTTCGTCAAAGCCATTATCATCTCTTGGTTCTGTCGATATATGGCCTTTAACCAATCTTTGTCAGTGATTGGAAATGGGAGTAATTCCGTTGAAGAAGGACGTGTAGTCTGGCTCTGAGAAACCAGAGTAGAGGATGGTGGGGTCTGTTGTTGACCATTCTCCAGTGGTAACACAGAGGCGGTCCCCTGGTTTTCTGTTATTTGGGTCAATCTATTCATTCGGTCCATCAAATCATTAGACAAGGAATATTGTTGGGCCAACTGTTCTCTGGTTATTCCATCATCTGGGATGGAACTTGATGGGAGTACTGGTCGCAATCCCCCTTCACTAGTGTTCACCACCTGAGAAGTGGGATCGACTGCTTCCTTACGCTCCAATGTATCGTTTTCCTGTTCATCTTCAGAATTTTGTAATTGGGTGACATTCTCCCCTTCTCTAGGGTTGGGGGGTGTTTCGTCACCTGTTAATTTATGATCAGCCATTATTTTTATTATTTTAACAAAAAAACAATACCACGAACAACAAACTTACCAACAACCCAAAAAGTTTATTCAATTGTCAACAAACAAAGACAACACCAACAAAGACAGGAAGGAAAGGGTAGCTATATGAGCAGCAGTATCAGAAACTACGCTCTGCTACCAATATAAGGGTTGTAATTTTTGAGTGTGATTCTTTAGTCAGTAAGCTCACCCTTTTTTAAATATAAACAAAACAAGTTACAAATATCAAAGATAATAAGCAAAATACCACAGTGAAAAACGAAATTATCAATATAATGGTCCAATCGGACAATAAAAAAAATATTGTGTAGTTTCTGACACTTACCACTGGTTTATCCACTCTTCCCTTCTCTTCTAAACCAACACGTGCAATACACACAATGAGAACAAGGCCATGCAGCATCAACAGAAAAAGACAGTGACACAAGAACACTCAGCTTCTCACTCAGTTAACATGAAAAGAAAAAATATATATAGGTGAAATAAAGTTTGTAAATTAGCCAAGTTGGGGTATAAGCAGGTGTATGTACTCAATTACCTTCCTCAGATGATTTTTAGACACTTTTTAGACACTTTATATTTCGACCAGCTTCCTTAAAAACTCATTTCCTCAGCAACCAGCAACATAGGCAGTATATGGTAAAATAAAGGACGTATAATGATCAGATAATCAACTTCCCGGCAAAAAAAAACTTACAGAACCCACAAAATCATATTAGGTAAAAGAGGTATTCTGATGAAAGGTATTCAAATTTGACATAGACCAACACCCCAAAAAAAAAAAACAAACACTTCGAGCCACTAATCAAACACCTCTTGTTAATGGTTCTAAAGTAAACTCATGCCAGGATAAAAAAAACTAAAAAAAACAAAAATCCACCCACTACCATGCAAAGTAGAGGGAATAAGAGAAGGATTATCTAATTCTGAATCTATTTAATAAATTATTGCATGAGTACAAGGAAGGCTTTACAAGGATCTAGGGTCCAAATCACCAAAGGTTATTATTAGGAAGGAAATCGTTACCAACTTGCCGTCAAATGTAAACAATACTCCAATTCCAGGCACACACTTCGCTCAAGGAAAAATTACAGTACTAGATAAAAAACTAAAGTTCAAAGTTTATTACCGACCACCAGATTTGTACAGTTCCAACACCAAGAGGTAGATGGAGAATCATATAAAGGTTCAGTGCAACAAGAGTTTTAGAATAGAGAGAGAAAGAGACAGGTGTATCCTCATGCTCATGCAAAACCCAGTATAACATACAAGATATGAGAGGATTAAAAACGATTCAATTTATGCTCAAACTATATTTAAGGACTGATTTCTTTTTGTACAAAAGTAATAAGGTTGATTAAATCATAATAATGCTTTTCATAAGTGAGGGTACAAAAAGGTTATTCATGAATAAAAAAAAAAAACATTTAAGTGGTACAAAAAAAATCCCACACCCACAAAGAAAAACTATCTTATCAGCTTTGTTTGGCTTGAGTTCGTGTTACAGGAATAACAGGTAGTATCCAGTTTTTTTTCCTTGCTTTAACAATAATAATTTTTTTTTTTCTGAGTAGGGCGTATGGTGTCCACAATCCTCTATATAACCATGGTTATATTACCCCAAAACATGTTACAACTTAATTCTACAAAAATTGATAAATAAGCTTTTAGAAATTCAAGTAAATATATACATATATATCCTAATAAAAAAAACACATTCAATAATATATAACTGTGTATATATATATAGTCAGAAAACCAAGTTTGTTTTATTAAAGTTCATATATGGTTACACAGCTACACATTTTAAACGTTTATTTTTACGGTTACCCAATATGTGTATAGTGGGCATTCCTCTAATTAACACTGTAGTTTATACTAAATCAACAAAAATCATAAAGAACTTCACACACAAATGAGACTGTTTTGTTTTTATTTTCTATTCATAAACTTCACAATATACTTGTTGATTGTACGTAAAGGTTAATTAATGATCACACTATTCTCTAAACTTGGGCAACTAGGTTCCGTAAATGTACAAGTTTTTATATAATAAAAGTTATTAATAATTCCCTATAAAAGGTAATATTCTAAATTCATACAGGTAGATCTATGAATAATACCTGAGACATGGTGAAAATAGTTTCTGACAAGAAATCTTGTGAAATTGAATCGTTGGGGAAAGGAAACTTAAAGATTTTCCTCGTCACAAAGGTGAAGTTATGATTTTAGAATCAAAGTCCAAACCGCAAACCTACATGAACATAACACGCTAGTAAGAGGCATAGTCAAACTATCTAGGTCATATTCATAAAAACTATTTGAAAAAGAAAGGTATTATATCACTCACTACAACCATCAAAAAAAAATATAAAAAATAAAAATAAAATAGAATGGGAAGTGTAAAACATACATACCTTAACAACTGTTAAGGTTTTTCTTGTTAAGTTCAGGCAACAGATTCCAATCAATATGCAGCCGATTGGTATCCTCTAAGTTAAGTAGCGTAAGTATGATGGTAGTACAAGAAAATGGTAGTAAGAGTCAAGTGTACCAGGCAATTACACACTCAATTTATAGCAAACAACATCAACTTCAATGAGAGAGTAGTAAAAGTTATTGCTGGAAAAGGAGAACATGGCACATATTAAGCAACAGCAAACAAAACAGACAGTCAAAAGAAGAAACCTTACAATATATATATATATATAATATTATATATATATAATATATATAATTATATATATAATATATATATATATAATTAATATATATTATAATATATATATATAGTATATATATATATAATATATATATATATATATATATATATATATATATACCAGTATATATATTATATATATATATATATATATATATATATATATTATATATATAGTATAATATATAATATATATATATTATATATATTATATATATATATATCTATATATATATATATTATATATATATTTATATAGTATATATATATATAATATATATATATATATATATATACCGGATATATATATATATATATATATATATATATATATATATATATATATATTTATATATATATAATATATATATATATATAATATATATATATATATATATATATATATATATATAATATATATATATATCAGGGTTCATATTCTGCCCTATTTTCTACTTTTCCTACTACAGTAGGAAATGTGCTACTTTTGAAGAAAATTCCCTACTTTTCCTACTTTTTTTTTACTTTTTTTTTCACCCAATGTTTGTTGAAGTTGAAGGAAAAAAAATTTCAAATCAGGGTTGATCAGTATTGGAGTAAGATTTTTTCTCTGAAAAACTTTTAATCAAATGACTGTAAGTATCCTCAGTTGAATGAGTCTGGGTTAAAGGGTCTCCTTATTATTCCGCACAGAAATGCGGAAGTTGAGTGTGGCTTTTCACAGACATCCAATTACCTTACAGATCTCTTCCAGAATTCCAGAACCAACCTTTCTCTGGCATCAGTTAGTGCATTACAGTCCACCAAAGATGGCTTAATGCAATTTGGTTATTAAGTCCATAAAGTGCCCATACCAAAGTACGTCATTAAGAAGGGAATCAATGCTCATAAATCTTATTTAGAAAGATGGAGGAAGAGAAAATGGTTCGAGGCCCAACAAAAAAAAAAAAAAAGAGGAAAACAAAGGAATAAACAAGAGCTGTTTGAAATGAAAAAGAAAGATTTTTGAAAGGAAATCAAGAGGAAATGAAGAAGCTATCTTCAAAGAAAAATCCCATCATGAAAAAGAAGCTTAAGCTACAACAAACCAATAATTACAATTCCTTGGTTGAAGAAGCCAATGTAAGGATTAAGAATGCATTAGAGATTAACGACATGAAAGACTACGGAGTAGGGCAGACTAGTTGCTTTTGAAGCAGCTTGTAAAAGAAGCTGATGAGAGTTACCACTGCTTTGCACAAAAGATAAGAAAGCTGAGCTGAAAAGAAGATGGAGAAAAATAAAAGAATGATGATTTGGTAACAGTATCGTTGGACGATGTAAAATAAAAAAAAAAAAAAACATAAGGCGAAGCAAAAAATAATAAAAATTATTCTTTGTAATCGGAGAATTTGTGTCATATTTTTTTTCAATTTTTGTAGTAGTGTTCTATCATTACATTACGTTTCAAATTTTATTTTTTCATTTATTTTTTTCTATTGAGATAAATTTAAATTGTTATTATTTTTAAAAGAAAAATAATTAGGGGAAAAAACCCATACCTAATCCAGGGTTCCAGTTGATTTTGTAGCCATTATTTTATCTATTGAAGGCTTTCCTCAATTATGTAGCAAATAGAGAGAAAGATTATAAATTTACAAGATTCAAAATAACATATAAAGTTTTGTATTGAGTTTTGTAGTTGTTGATTTATATTGAACATAATTTTGATGAATAATGATAAAAAAACTCAGTCTAAGCGGTAATTTTGGGTAATATAATTTCATTCTATTAGTAGTTAATTGGAAACAAAAATAACTGTTTGATATTTTTAAACTGGAGGCCTGAAGAACGATCTTCAACTGAAAAACCTCATCCTGCACATTTGGTTGGGGTTAAAAAAAAAAAAAAAATTTATCCAGTACAGCAAAATAAACATGAAAGTTGGATATTTTAGCAAATATGTAATAAAAATACTAGTATATACCAAAAAATAAAAGAACAATTAATAATTTAGCATTAAATTTTTCCTACTTTTGACCTCCTTTTTAAAAAAAATTTCTTACTTTTTCCTACATTTTCAATAAGTTTCCTATTTTCCTATTTTTTTTACCCATAAAAGGGAGTATGACCCTTGGCAGGGTTCATATTGTGTCCTATTTTTCTACTTTTCCTACTATAGTAGGAAATGTGCTAATTTTGAAGAAAATGCCCTACTTTTTCTACTTATTTTACTTTTTTCACCCAATGTTTGTTGAAGTTGAAGGGAAAAAAATTCAAATCAAGGTTGATCAGTATTGGAGTAAGATTTTCTCTCTGAAAAACTCTTTTAATCAATGTAAGTATCCTCAGTTGATGAGTTTGGTTGAAGTTCTTGTCATCATTCTGCACGGAAATGCTGATGTTGAACGTGGCTTTTTACAGACATCCAATTACCTTACAGATTCCAAAACCAACCTTTCCCAGGCATCAGTTAGTGCATTACAGTCTATCAAAGATGGCTTAAAGCAATTTGGTTGTGAAGTCCATAAGGAGCCTATATCAAAAGACTTCATTAAGAAGGAAATCAATGCTCATAAATCTTATTGGAGGAAGAGAAACGGACAGAGGCCCAACTAAAAAGACAAAAAGAGGAAGACAAATAAAAGAACAAGAGCTGTTTGAAATGAAAAAGAAAGATTTTGAAAGCAAATCATGAGAAACCTAAGGAGCTACTTTCAAAGAAAAATCCCTTAATGAAAAAGAAGCTAAAGCTACAACAAACATCAATAACTACAATTCCTTGGTTGAAGAAGCCAATGTAAGGATTAAGAATGTATTAAAGATTAATGACATGAAAGGACTACAAATAGGGCAGACTGTGCTTGAGGCAGTTTGCAAAAAAGTTGATAAGAGTACCACTGCTTTGCACAAAATAAGAAATGAGCAAAAGAAGATTGAGAAAAATAAAAGAGCCTTGCTTGACTACTACTGTGCATATGAGCAAAAAAACATAAGCCGAAGCAAAAATAATAAAAATTATTCTTGAAATCATTGGAGAATTTGTGCGCCATATTTTTGTTTTCATTATTTATATAGTTAATTCTATCATTACATTAATTGTTCAAATTGTTATTTTTTCATTTTTTCTAGTTTGTTAATGTAAACGTTATTTTTAAAGAAAATAAAGGAAAAAAACCCATACCTCATCCAGGGTTTCTGTTGATTTTGTTAGCTTACCTACAATTAACTTTCTTCAATTAATGTAGCATTTAGAGAAAGTTGAAATTTTAAAGATTGCAAATACATGTAAAGTTTTAATTGTTTTTGTGGTGAATAATATAAAAAACTCATCCAAGCTTAATTTTTTGTAACATAATTTTCATTTCTATCCAGTACACCGAAATAAACATGAAAGTAGGATATTTTAACAAATATGTAGGAAAAATAGTAATATACAAAAAAATAAAAGAACAATTAATAATTGAGCATTAAATTTTGTCCTACTTTTTACTTACTTTTTTTAAAAATTTTCCTACTTTTTCCTACACTTTCATTAAAAGTGTCTTATTTTCCTATTTTTTGACCCCTTGTTTATGTCACCATTTTCTGCATGTCTGCAAGGTGGGTGATAAGTATTCACAAATATTACCATTATTCACGAAAAAAGTAATGTGATAGGTGGTGGTTTTCATCCCCTTGTTACCTGTGGAAGAGAATTTAGAAAATTTTCTTGATATGACACAACTTCTTTGAAAAACGCAGTTTCACCTTCTATAATTTATAATTTCTTCTCTGACCAACTGGAAGAGAGTTGGTGTCTCTTTGTCAGAATGATGTGTCTTTAAGATTGAATGTTTCTCTTCATGGACCTTTAGCATAATTTGGCTTGATTTTTGATTAGGTTCTTAAATCTATTTTGCAATATTTCAGATCTTTCTTGACAATGAGTCACCGTTCGCTTTACAAAATGTCATCAAATTTGAAGAATCAGATCAAAAGGAATCTGTAAAGTCAGAGTTAAAGGAGTTCGAGTTTGTATCCGTGTTAGAGGAAGAACAGGTCGAGAATGATGTCATAAAATCTGAAAATCAAACACTGATTGGGGAAAAATCAAATGTTCAACATGTGGAGGTATGTTGGTTCATTTCTGTTATTACTTTAAATTCATGTTAGAAATTGGTATTTACATAAAAGGCAAATGTTAATTTTCTTCTATTATTATTATTATTATTATTATTATTATTATTATTATTATTATTATTATTATTATTATTATTATTATTATTATTGAGTGAAAAGTGGCAAGGTTATAAGGAAAAGTATGTTAGAGCACTTGCAAATAAATCAGTTGAATGTGAATAACATGAA
>JABUQX010088972.1:0-22500 GCA_015478945.1 Trachelipus rathkii | reverse complement strand
GTTTTGTGAAAATTTATTATGCATTTTCCTTCAAAAATATTTTACCACGATAAATATTAAAACGTTTGTGATTATAAAAATAAACTTTTCATTTATAAGAACCCATATGGCCATATTAAATTCGTTTTACTTTACGACTGTAAATTTTGACGAGAAAATGTAATCTCCCTCACACAATATGGTCCGAAAATTATGGCTGGATTGAGGTACTATAATATGGTATAATTAATTTGTTATTTTTATTATTATTATTATTATTATTATTATTATTATTATTATTATTATTATTATTATTATTATTATTATTATTATTATTATTATTATTATTATTATTATTATTATTATTATTATTATTATTATATCAGAAATCTTTGATGACAAAGAAATTGGTCCCTCCAGAAGAAGAGCTTTGGTTAATCTGGTGCAGTTTGAAAACAAACAGCAAAGTAATATATATATATATATTAATACTATATATATATATAATATATATATATTATATATATAATTTTTTTATATATATATATATTATATATATATATATATATATATATATATATATATATATATATATTATATATATATTATATATATATTATATTATATATATATATATATATATATATATATATATATATATAGATTCTAGATATATCTAAAAGATATATATATATGTAAAAAAAAAACAAATATATATATATATATATATATATATATATATATATATATATTATTATTATTATTATTATTATACGTTCACTTTTGTCCCGCTTGAGCGGGGTAGTGGTGCGTACAGCCTCCCTCATTCACACCCCCTCTCATCTCGCCCTCACCCACCTTCTCCACCCCACTCTATCCCTCGCCAACACCCTACCCTCTTCCTCCCCCATCCCTCCCTCCTCCAGCATCTCCTTTATTCCATCCATCCACCTCCTTCTTGGTCTCCCCCTTCCCCTCCTTCCTACCCTCCGCCTCCCAAACTCTTCTAACCACTCTCTGTTCCTCCATTCTCACTAAATGCCCATACCATCTTAACATTCCCTTCTCCGCTCTTCCCACCAGACCATTCCTCCAATCACATCTCTCCCTCACCACCCTATTCCTAATCCTCTCCCTTCTACTGACCCCACAAACCGCTCTCAACCCTTTCATCTCAAATACTTCCAACTTTTTCCTGGACCTGGCATTCAACCCCCACGTTTCACACCCGTACAATACCGCTGGTACACAGATTTTCTCAAACATACTTATCTTGACTTTCTGTGATAGATCCCCCCTTTCCATATTTCTCTCAGACCACTCAAAGCTCTCATTCCTTCGCCTATTCTATGCTCTATCTCCTCCTTCATCCCTCCCCCCTTACCCAAATCCATCCCTAAATATCTAAAAACCTTTACTTCTTCCAATACTACACCCCCTACTCTAACCTCTAACCCCTCCTCCTCTACACTCTCCTCCTCCTCAAACACTAACACTTTACTCTTACCTGGATTTATTTTAAGCCCCTTTTGTCCACACATTCTCTCAAACTCCCTCACCAAATACCTCAGCCTTCCGCGTTCTTCGCCACTAGTGCAGTATCCTCCGCAAACAGTATCATGTTCACTTCCCTTCTATCATTCCCATTCATCAATTCCAACCCCCTCCCCTCCCTCACCATTCCTCTGCAAACACTCTCCATAAACAGATTGAATAGCCACGGCGACATTACCCACCCCCTGCCTCAATCCACACACCATCCCAAACATCTCACTCTCCCCTCCTAACACTCTCACACACACATTCTACTATTCCTATAAAAAGCCTTGATACCTTTCCCTAAATTACCCCCCACCCCATTTTCCTCCAACACCCTCCATAATTCACCCCTATTCACTCTATCATATGCTTTCTCTAAATCTAAAAAACACCCATACACTTTCCCTTTCCTCTCTATACTTTTCTCCACAAGCATCTTTAGTGTAAACACTTGATCCACACACCCTCTTCCCTCCCTAAACCCTCCTTGTTCTTCCCCCATTCTCCCCTTCGTTAAACCTCTTACTCTCTCAATCAGTATTCTTCCGTACACTTTCCCTACCACACTTAAAAGACATATACCTCTATAATTTCCACATTCCATCCTATCCCCTTTCCCCTTATACAGAGGAACCAAACAACCATCCTCCCAATCCTGTGGTACCTCACCACTCCTCCAACATATATTATCATATACAGCCATTCCTCCACCCCTATACCTCCCTTCTGCAACATTTCCATTCTCACACCATCCAGACCTGCGGACTTCCCTTTCTTTCCTTTATTCACAGCCCTAATAATTCCTCCATTTGTATTTCATCCTCCCCCTCCCTCCCCACTTCATTTCCCATCCTCACCTCTTGCACTTCTTCCTCCCCTACCCCACCCCCTTCATTCAATAGTCCACTAAAGTACTCCCCCCACCTCTTCCTCACCCTATCCTCTCCTCCTATCCACTCCCCATCTCCTCCCTTAATCCTCTCCCCCAACCCCTCCTTCTTCTTCCTTTTTTTATTAACTTCTTTCCAAAACATCTTACTCCCCGATTCAAACTTTTCCGTCACTCTTCTACACCATTCCCCTTTTGCTCTTCTCTTCGCCCCTCCACCGCTCTCTTTGCTTCCACTCTAATCCTTCTATATTCCTCAGCTTTCCTTTCTCCTACTTCCCAACCATTTCACATAGGCCTCCTTTTTCCTTTTTAACCACCCACTCACCTCTTTTTTTTTTTCTCTCCTTGCGATGTAATTTATGTCTTCCTTTTTCCCTCTTATAATTATCATACACCTTTCTTTTTAAGACCTTATCATTTTTTTTATCACATTCAAACCACGCATTCTTTTTTTTTTATTTTTAATCGCTTGTATCCACCTCTACATCCCTCCACTTACTATGAACATTGTTACTTCTACTTTATCGCATCCAATTACTTCTCTGCAACTACTAACAAAGGCTTCTTCAACTTGCGTCAGATTGTTCAGTTTCATAGATTATTTATTTACAGGTCATCTCACATACTTTCTCCTTATAACCTTGCTCAACAACTTCTTCACTCGTTTAATTCTTTCCCACTTCCTTCATTATCTCTTTCCTCTCCATTCAAGCCCCCACTAACTTTTATGAATCCAAAAACAAACACAATGATCTGATATTCCCATCCCCAACCCCCCTCACTGATTTAACAACCATACATACTTCAACATCTCCATCTTCATAGTATATTTCTGATACATTACATAAACTTCTATGGCGAGCTTCAAAATTTAGCTAGACATACAATAAAAGGAATGAGGGTTGGTTCAAATAATTTTAATTCCTATGGAACTTATATGTAGGTTGGTTCTATTTTGTAAAATGTAGTTTGAGCCTTTACTACCCTCCTGAAATTTCTCAAATTTATAAAATTTGTGAGATGTTCATTTTATAAATATTACATTTCCAATTCTTTTTCAATTTTCTGCAATGGCTGTTATATCTATGGGATGTTGTTTTACATTTGCGTAAGATTCGACCTTTGTCTTTCTTAGGTTTAAAGTCTTGGATTCGGCCTATCGGCGTGTGGAATTCGCTCTTACGCCACCAGCAAAGCCTCCCTTCTTTGGGCGAAGGCAAACCTCAAGAAAAGACAGCCAAACCGCGGGAAGGGCTGCTGTTGGCGACAGCCTTCCGTGGCTTCGAACGAGAAAAAGGCGTTAATTTTCCGCCTTTTAAAATCTATTTACCCTTCGCCTTTCGCTGATCATTTCTCTTTCACTTGAGCCACTTAACAGGAGGTGATTTTCCTCATTTAGGCTCAATTTCCACCAACATCATCAACTACCCCGTTCTGTTCTATTGTGGTTTTCAGAATTTAATAGAAACGTCTTTTCTTCCTCTTGGGATATAGTAACAATTTAATTACTCTAGTTGTGGACGTTCATAAAAACAGTTGAGACTTTTGTCTTCCAGATTAGGAGATATCCGGGAGGTGGGTAGCCATGCCAGCAGTAATATCCGCCAACTTACTGTTGACAAAGATGTCCCTGTATAAAAGGCTTTATATTAATATATATTATATATATATATATATTATATATATTAATATATATATATATATATATATAATATATATATATAATATAATATATATATTATATATATATATATATATATATAATATATATATAATATATATATATATATATATATATATATATATATATATATATATATATATAAATATATATATATATATATATATATATATATATATATGATAATATATATATAAATATAATATATATATATATATATATATATATATATATATATATATATATATATATATAAATATATATATTATATATATATATATATATATATATATATATATATATATATATATATATATATATATATATATATATATATAATATATATATATATATATATATATATATATATATATATATATTTAATTTCAGGTTTTTACACAATAAGCTTAAATGAAACACTGAATGTGTGACCAGTCAGGGTATCCAAATTTATATAACGACAATAGTTTGTTGCCGATGGACAGTTAGAAAGAACGTTTCCTTCACCATTTGCGGTGAGCATCAAAATTTGTCTCCTAACCATCAAGAAATTTAGCAGGTAAGAAAAATATTTTTATATTCTATTTTCTATTGCCAGAATTGACTGATTTGTTCCTTCTTAAAAATAATTCCGAGCTTTTTTTCAATATTTATTGTTTGAATGTAATGTCATAGTATTATAACCATCTTGTACACAAGTGGAATAGTTGCGAGTGTCATTCTATTATCATAAATATAGTAATGTTATTATTATCAAAACGAAGGTCTCAATTAAATAACTTTTTTTAACTTTTTTTTTTTGCTTTGCAGGCTCTTGTTTAAAAGGATCTTCAACATTCATGTTCTCGAAAGGATGATTCTGATAAAAACTGTGCATCAACTTTGTGTGGAGAGCTTGAGGACAAATATTCCTAGTCAATCAATCTCTCACATCCCTCGACTTGATAGAAGTACATCATTTAGTTAATTGTAATTTTCCCATAATTATGTATTTGTGATTTCAAGTCTGTAGAGAAGAGGTTTTCTCAAAATTTAACATTAAGTTTTAAAATTTAAAATAAAAATAAAATTAATTCACCTGAGGGTGGTAAACCCCCCCCCCTCCTTTCAATGTCTTTCAAATATTTTTAGTCCGTAGCCTTCTTCGTTTACGTACAACATAAATGTTGATTTGTAAGTCAAAGTAAAGGCATTTTCCCAAATCCATCAACTGTAGACATCTTAAAGATAGCACCATGTGTGCCAGAAGTTACATGATAATATCCTTTGTAATCTATAATTCATCCTTTAATACATTTCGAATCCCTTGAAAATTTGGACAATAAATTATATAAAATTATATATAATTTCATCCCTACTGATTTGTGTTATAAGATTTTCCAAGAATGAGTTGTGTCAGAGGAAAGAAAACTAAAATGAATTAAATCAGAATAAAGAAACCAATTAAAAGTAGGGCAATTTGGCCTAACGATCAAAAAACTGCAATCCAAACCAAGACCATAACATAATAAATAACTAACAGCGTGTACCTATTTTATTGAGTTTTTTATACCCTTTTAATCCTGTCATAAAATTCCATATTTATTAAGCCACAAAATCACAATAAAACCTTAACTAGTGAATTCTTAAAAATAAATTTTACAATTAATATTTTTTCTGTTTTTTCGCTAACAAACTTCCTTTCTGCTCCACCTAGTTCTAGAGCATTTTTATATCAATTTATAATTTTTTTGTTTTTATTTTTTTATTATTTGTATTTTCACAAAAAAATAAAATGAATTAAATAATTAACGGGGTGTGATAGGTAGTGTCACACAAATCGGAGTTTCGATTCCTTTTTCCAACTCTACTTCCTCAATCGCATTGGCTTCATATATAAACAAATTTTCTAACGTAAATTTCTATTCTATTCTCATAGAAACAATTTTCACTATCGATACAAAAAATACATTCCTAGGGCAGAATTAAAGCATAACACAGATGCTTCACTAACAACAACACTTTCATAAACTAAATTCCTAAAACAATAATAAAATAATCTTTAATTATTATACAAGTTATTTACATATATAAGATATAAAATATGACTCTCTTTTTTGGCTCATATTATCATCGAACTAAATTATCCTTTTTTTACAAATTGTTTCCTTTAGATTTTCGTGAGCTTAGATCGAATCTTCCATAATTTCTATTCAATTTCTATTTATATCTGTCCTTGTTTACTATTGCGTTCAATCTCTTAGTCATTTTTTATCTTAGCGCGGGTGGGAAGATATTTACTAATTCTTTCTAACTTTCTCACCATACTAACAGTCATTAATTCAAATCTTCTTACTATTGGACCGATATCGCCCTAAATACTTATTCACCATAATGTTCTAACCATGAGAAAGAGTGCCACACAACATCACTTTCACCTCTTCCTTTTCTTATGTTCCACTCTCACTATCATATTTTATGCAATATATATATATAAATTGCTGAACGAAAAATTCCTCTCACCACGTCTACCAATAACAATATTATAGCAGAGTTTATTTGCAAAAGCACCATCTATTAACCAATTTAGATGACTAGATGCACCATTTTCGTTTTGCTCTCATTTTCATAGTTTTTCGTTCTTCTGGTGTTCGAAGAAGATTGTTCTCTTTCTTATTTTGCCCATTAGGATTTGTTGTTCGGTTATTAGTTAAAGTGACGTTAACCCACGGTTCGAACGAGAGGGCCTTTTTCATGAACTAAATATCTGTTCTCATATAACACCAGATCAGTTTTACACTCGTCATCTCTTTACTCGCTTCGAGTGACGGTATTTATCTCACTATTATATTTGAGATGAGTGAGCATAGAATCAGATAATAACAAAATAAAGTGAGAGTATAATAAAATAATTTATACTAATGAGATTTTTATATATAATATAGTATATTTATTAGAATGAACTAATAATAATGAATAATCAATACATCAGGTGGCAAACTTGACGTTAAAAATAACCACAGTTTTATCCCTGAGATTTAGGGCTTCCTGGAGATCTTAAGTACAAGAGAACAACGCACACCGCTTCACCATTTAGAGATATGCAACACAACTTGTCAAATTTCTCTGTTTGACTCAGTAAGAAAATTGAAACACAGCTTAGTTACTTTTGATTCTTATATATTCCAATTATAGATATTTTTATATATGAGTACAATGCATTCCTTGACTCAATCCTAAAATTTCCCCTATTTATAACTTCCTTTGTTGAAAGATGTGCTTATTTGACATCAAATTCTAAAAGCAAGAAAACTCTCTGATTGAAATAGAGACTTAATTACTCATAAGGAGAACTGGGTTTAGAATAATAAGTATAGTGAGAAACAAAGACTTATTTTATTAATTATATAATATTCACTATTTCCAAAGATTAATTCATTGCTTTCACATTAAATTCTAATCCAAACGATGTGGAGTTAGTTTAGTGGGTTATAATTTGCCTCACATAACTTATTTTTTATTATTTTTTTTTAATATTTATTTTCAAATCTTATTTTTTTAGGATTCATTTATTTTATATTATTATATCTCGCTACGTCATTCGCAAGGTAAATTTACTGACTGCTTTCAGGGACGATATTGTATGAATATATTATTACAAGTAGCTGCAGTATACATCTGAACTATCATGACATCGTCACAATCGACTAATGATCCTTTCACTTTCAGTTAAAGGAGTTAAGTTGGCGTGGAGCAAAAAAAATGGGACGCACCACAGAGGTTAACTCGCAGACGACTTATAAATCCGACAGGTGTACAAGTGGGGATTGGTGGCATTGTGTGCGAGAATACAAAATTTTGAATGGGAGGGATTAAAAAATATGATGTTAAAGAACCAAAATATAGTAGAATCTAGCACGGTCACTCACATAGGATAATCATTAGTACAACTAAATACTTTTTCAGACGGGGAGAATTCCAACTTAAATGGATTGGACAGATGTATGTATTGTATTTTATATTTCTTCTCAAGCGAATGGTTATATTCAGCAATTATATTGGAATACAATGACCTCGCGTTTCTTACAAATAAGTTAGTGGTAATGGCCTGGAAGAGAAGAGGACAACAAAACTAACTATATCGAGAGAAAGATCTATGTTCTTTATATATTACAAAATATATGGAGCACTCAAAAAGCAAAAGTGTGAATAAAAACCTCTATAGAAGCACTCTAAAACAATGAATTACATAAATGCCGTACCTAAAAAGTGGAAAAAAAAAAAAAAAAAAAAAAAAAAAAAAAGAAATAAAAAATGGTGGACAAAATATGACTTGAACGGCCATACTCGGATATTAATTTGCCCTTTGTTCATGCAAAAATTGGGCACAAAAGGGCAACCTGGCCACGAGGCTACAGTGTGTATCAAGTGCAAAATCCTCGGAAACACCGCTAGGACTTTTTAAGTAAGAAATGCGGCCAACATTCACTGTTTCACAGGGGAGGGAGGGAGAAAGGTGAGGACATTGTTATAGCCCTATCCGTTGGGATTTCAACCATCCTAAAGGAAGGTTGGAACGGAGGCACCCAAAGGGGACACAGTTAACAAACAAGGCAAAGAAGAGTATGATTTAACGGAGACTGTTCGGAAGAAAAAAAGTGCCCGGTTCACCGGGATGGGATGTTGTGTCAAGACAATGGTGGAAGTGGTTGTTTAATATTGGTTGTGGTCACGTTGTGAGATCGGAGAGCGGCGCGAAGGAGAGGAATAAAGGTAGATTGTTTTTTTAGACGAGGAGAGAGAGAGAAGAGAAGAGAGAGAGAAGAGAGAGAAGAGAGAAGAGAGAGAAGAGAAGAGAGGACAGAGAGAGAGAGAGTAAGAGAGAGAGAAAGGATGAGAGGAGAGAGAAAGAAGACGAGAGATCCATCTGAGGGAGATGATGAAGAGAGAAAAAGAGAGAATGAGAGGAAGAGAGAGGAAAAAAGAAGATAATGATAAGCTTTTTTTAAATTACAAAGAGTAAATTTCACTAGGTTAGTTAGACCCGACAGGGAATATTTCCATCCCGAGATCGTCAAGAATGAGAAGAAAAATCGAAAAAAATGAGGTATACGGTAACGGGATTAGCGAGAAAAACAACATTGGTTACATTTAAAAAAGAAAAGAATATGAAAATTAAGTGATAAATGGAAAGTCAGGTCATTGGCATATGAAATAAAAATAACGAATAGAAAGCGCACTTTAGAACATGTTAATTTTGAAAAATAGGAATGACACACAAATTTTGAAAGAAGATAGAAAACAGCAATCTGAAGGAACACCATAAGTTAATTAACCACCAACTCAGGAAAGTTGAAGTAAGGTCACTCCACAAACAAACGCCGATATGACGATCTTCCGAGAGAATGAAACTAGAGCAAGAATAAGTAAAGGCGAAATTTGGAATTCAAAGGAATGGAAAGGCGTTAGAGAGCAGTGAAATGTGTGCCAATTCGCATAACCCGTTCAAAAAAAAACCAATAGTTTGGATATGACGTCAAGCGCCGCCCACATGAAACATTAAACGAAGACCTCCCCATTCTTAGGGCGAAGACCATAAAGTCGGGTGGTGAGCATTTATAAGGAAAGCATTTCACGTGGATGTCTATCTCGAGCGCCCGAAAGCCAAACTAGTGATCAGTAAAGAAGGATGAGATGATTGAGATGACCAGAGAAAGAGAGTAAGGAATATTTCATGATTTTAGAACAGAATACAAATTGAACATAAAAAAGAAGATAATGACGGTCGAAAGCTACCCCTTTTGGGATCGTTTAAAACAAATATGGTGCTCCAGCAAAATAAGAAAAAAAAATATTAGTTTTTAAGGCAATAGAGAGTAAGTTAATAAAACGGAAACAAGAAAGCCAGCTCTCAGTAGCCACAAGACCTCTAGAATGCAGTTATCTCCAAAACTCAAAACAAAACTAGAATGAACACCGTCCAAAGGAGAAACTTAGCCTTCGCTGATGGCCATAGGATCTTTCTCGGGATCAAACAATCACAGGGTGCCGGGTTGGAAGGGGCAAGAATGGGACACATACAGAAAAATAGAAGAGATGACTGCAATATCGCTCTAGGTGGAGATTATAAAAAAGAAGATGAAGAGGGAGTTGCCGCTTTCAGAAGAAGTTAGCCATCAGAATCCATCAACAGCGGTAATAAAAGTAGGAAAAGCAGATTACAAAAAAATTTGCATAAAGATTTTTTTCTGAGGTCATATTTTTATCAGTAGGAGAATCAAAAGAGGTTGACGCACTTTCTTTAGTGAAAGCGCACGCCTTTAGCCCCTTAATAATACACCCTTACAAGAAAACGATTCCTGAGGTTGAATGAATAAGTGGCGAGAGTGATAACATAGAATGCGAGAGTTTTTCCAATCTCCGATAAGCGCTGTCTCTGTCCCGAAGAGAAAGAGAACAAGTGATATCGAATCACCTATTTTGAGGAGAAAAAAAAATTGGTTGGAAAAGGAATGAATCTGTTAACCACAGTGTCACGGTCTCCCAACTTTTTTTCCAGCAGAAGGGCCCCCCCAAAAGAAAAAAAAAAAAGGTGGTCCCCCTGTCCTCAGAACCTAGAAACGGATTCCACTCATCACAAAGCAGTCCAACGCTCCAATGTTCGATAAAAGTGCCAGAAAATGCGTTTAGAGCATAGTGAAGCTGCTGGAGAAAAAGTATGATAATTAAAAGCTAGAAGAATTGATCAGAGGTTACCGAAAGGGGAAAAAAATGGGTGTATTTTTGGTAAAGAAGTAAGGAGTAGTGGGAAGCCATAAATCAAATGTGTCAAGAATTGGTTTAGGGCGAATCTGGTTGTGGTAGTTCTTACCCAATTTCCAGATCGTGTGAAAAAAAAAACCGTTCAGTATGAAGGAGCCAACACTATCATGTTTGTGTAGTGGAAGCTTCCAATAGAGCGATTGGCATTTGATGAGGATAGTAGTAAGAGTCCTCGCGAGAAGTAAGAATATGCAAAATCACGCTGAAATCGTCTTATCAGGAGGTACAGTACGCAAGAAACACAGAAAATAGCAGTAGTAGTAGTATATAGTATAGTAGTAGTAGTAGTAAGTAGTAGTATACTAGTAGTAGTCAGAGTAGTATAGAAAAATCTTAAGCTAGCATAGGAAAGAGATTTACTGTATTGTGTGGAGGTTTATATGGATTTTTAATGTGCTTCACCAAAAAGAGAATCCCCTTTATTCCCACCATTTGATAGAAAATGTAAGAGTAGAAGAATTAAGTTTATTACAGAAAACAATTCCTGGATAGCTGGATTCCGACAGTAGAATTATCTATATTATTATTAATTATTATTATTAATATTATATTATATATATATATTATATATATAATATAATATAATAATATATATATATATATTAATATTTATATAATATATATATATGTGTGTGTGTGTGTGTGTGTGTTCGTTGTGTGTGTGCTGTGCTGTGTGCCGTGTGTGTAAATATATATTTGTGTGTGTGTGTATGCAAAGCATAAGACTTGTTTTAGTTTAGAGATGTTGAGTATTTCGGAAAGCCATGTTCATTCGACTACAAAAAATCGAGATTTGCATTCAAGCATGCAGAAAAGAACATTTTATTTCTATTTTATTTCGGCAAACCTAAATGGTGTTTTGCGTTGGTATTCCTTAATATGTGTACGCGGTATGTTTTAACAACACACAGAAATGTTTATTTTCCTGTGGGTTTGTATTATAATTCTAATGTTTCTCAAGATTTTAAATACTCGCTTTTCAAACCTACTTCCCACTAACCATAATTTAATCATATGTATAGTAATTAGTTACATGGATGATCTTTCTAATATCTACATACACACATCATACGCGTCGCTTTCACACACGCGCGAGCTCAACAACATAATATAATAATATATATCTATATATATATAATATATATATATAATATATAAATATATTATATTAATAATAATAATATATAATAATATATATAATATAAATATATATTAATATATTATATATATTATAATTATAATATATATATAATTAATATATATATATATATAATATATTACTTATATATTATATATGTATGTAATATATATATATATATATATATATATAATATATAATATTATATATATATATATATAATTAATATAAATTAATATAAAAATATATATTATTTATATATATATATATTATATATATAAGTATATATAATATATATATATATATTATATATTAATATATATTATATATATTATTATATATATATTATTATATATATAATATCTTATATTATATATATAATATATATTATAATATTATACTATATATATATATAATATATATATTATACATATTATTATATAATAAATTTATATAATTATATATATAATATATAATATATATAATATATATATATATTAGTGATGCAGGTAACATCCGCAGAACATCCGCACATATAAGATCCGCATCGCCTCCAACAATTCGGCTTTGCCCTGCGGATTTGCGCGGATATTTATGTCGAGAATTTGATAAAGAACTTATAATAAAATACTGAGATGAATCGAACGCCAAACTTTAAATGAGAGACAAATGTGTAATGATGACTCCTGATCTCACAGCAATGAAAGTTTCATATATAATTTGAGTCAGACAGTCGCGTGAGATAGGGATGCCAAAAAATCAGCGCCTCTGCATCTTCTGTCTCCGATATAATACCATTAAGCTCAACGCTAAGGAAGCATTTTAACCGTCTTCAAATGAAAAAATAATTAATTTAAAAAAGAATGAACGATTATATAGCTAGACTAGAAAAACCTGTTCTGTGAAATTAAGGACTCTCCAATTTTAATGAATTTACTAGATCCCCCGTTATAAAGCAAGTTTATTTTGTAACACAATATAGAGACAAAGTTAAAGTCGTGCAACTTTATGTTGCAGTGAAAAACTTAATCCGAAAACAGACAGAATTCGCACCGTTAAAAGGAAAATGTGAATTACAGAGCCAACATCTCCTAGAAGTACAATAACAGTCGGAGAAATTTCCTACATGTCAGTATGTTGGTGAAGAAACACCAGCATTACCAATAAGATATAGTGCCTATTGAAAACTATCACAAAAAAAACCACTAGATACAAAACATGTATCCTAGCCGTTGTGGAAAGTTAGAGCAAACATGTTTACGCAACGCTTGAGTAATCATTGCAAGGAAATACTGCCTGCGTCATCCAACTAAGTGTTTCCAAGTGATGAGATTTTAAGTAAATAAATACTTTGGTTAATATATGATAAAAAGAAAGAGACCTTCAAGCAGAAAGCCAGAAAAAATTAATGTTTTTCTCTAGCACAACTTCATCCTATAGTTGGAAAATTGTCAAATACTTAGTGCAGAAAGATATAAATCCATTGTAAATCTACTTTCATTGGGTCGTAGGTTTGGGGAACGGTTGGGTGGATGCTGCATTTTGATTGGTCCCCATTCCGCACCCTGGTAACAATTTTAATTAATTTTGTAGCTAAACCACGAAATAATGTAGGCTATAATAATATATAATGATTATATATATATATATATATATATATATTATATATATATATATATATATATAATATATATATATATACTTATATATATATATATTAAATATATAATATATATTAAAGAGCATATAATATAATATATAATATAAATATATTATTATATATATATTAATAATAATATATATATATATATATATATAAATAAATATAGTATATATATATATATATAGTATAACCAATTTATCTATACATATATTATATATATACATATATTAATATATATATATATATATATACTATATATATATATATATAAGACCAACTCCGCGTCCACGTCGTGCAATGCGAAAAAATTAATTGCTGCATCACTAATATTATTATTATATATATTATTATTATATAGTATTATAATGAATATAGTATATTAATATATATATATATATAGATTATAGATAATATATATATATATATAATAGTATATATACAATTTAAGAGTAAGAAAATTGATGAAGAAGCATAATAGCCTCGTTGAATGAAACATCCCAAGAAATTGGAAATTCTCCGAAGTAATAACGAAATAAAATGATAATAAATTAATAAATCTTGAAATTTGGATCTTCTTAATCAATTACTCTATTTACTCCATAAACACAATAAGTTCTCTAAATATATATATATATTATATATATTATATATATAATGTAATAATAAGTTATATATATATATATATATATAGTAATAATACATTTATAATATATATAATAATATTATATATAATATATAATATATATATGTATATAATATATATATATATTATTATAGTATTATAAATAATTATATATATATATATATAATGAATATAAATATTATATATATATATTATATATATAATATAGTATATATAAATATTATAATAATATATATGATATATATTAAATATTATATATATAAATATATATATATAATATATATTATATGATATATATATATATAATTATATAATATTATATAATAATAATATATTATAATTTTTAATTATATATTAATATTATATATATATAATATTATGAATATATATAGGTATATATAAATAAATATATAATAATATATATATAAATATATTCTATATATATATATTTTATATATATATTACTAAAATATAATAATATATATAAAGTATAAATTATATTATATATTATATATATATTATATATAATAATATTATATATAAATAATATAAATATTATTATAAAATATATAATAGTTATATAATAGTATATATATATATATATATATATTATATATATAAATATATAGATATATATTATTATAAATTATATATAATATAATATAAAAAATATATATATAAATATATATAAGATATATATATAATATATATTATATATATATTATATATATATATTATAGTATACTATACTATCAGAGCTGGCATTGCGATAGCGCCTATGCGCATATCATCGTGGCGCAAGCGCAACAATTTTAAAAAGCGGACTAAGCAAAGGCCACAGCCATTTCTCTGCGCCTATAGAACAGGAACAAGCATTTTTTTTTACCTTAAAAATTAAATAGAAGCCGTGGCAAACTGTATCACCTAGAAACTCAGGTAGAACTTTATATTATATATTCATTAATTATTATATCTATATATATATATATATTATATATATAATAATATATTAATATAATATATATATATTATATATATATATATATATATATACTATATATAATAATATAAACTAGTTCAGTATTGCTTAACTGCAAATATGGCTCTGAAGATTTTCAACTACTGCAGCGCTCGAGCTGAACCTCCTGGGGGAAAACATGACCACAAGACATGAGGAGAAGAGGACGTGTAGATATTAGTTTAACGGTGTTTTAATTACAAAATTAATAATGTTGTTTTTTCTTCCTCATCAATAACATGCTTTTAGATCGAACAATGTACTCTTGCAATAAATTTTAGCGAACATCCACGCCGCGAAAATCGTAGGGCGCAAAGGCCATAGCGCAAGGGCATAGGGCTGATTGACAAGATATAGGCGCCATAGCGCACTAAGGTTCGGCGGCATAGCGAGGCCACTAAAATAAATTATAAGTCGCGCTCAGCTCTGATATATATAACGTAAGTGGTGGGTTGAATCTTGTAACGCGAATCATTTGTGTATATTAAAGGTTCACCCAATTTATCAGGAAACATTTTTTTGACAATCAAAATAGAGATTATCAATCACACATAATTTTTTGGTTATTCAGTTTAAAATGAATTTGAATGAAAGCAATTTTCCTTGCAAAAATTATGAAACAGGAAGTTCCTTTTGCGCAAATAATATATTTGCCTTTTAACTAATATTAATGGATGATAAAATTCGCTTTAGGCCTTTGCTTTTCATGATGTTCAGAAGAATTATATAGCTAAACGAAACATTTAAAAGTGGCTACAAAATGTTCTATATTTTTTTAATTTACTTTTTATTTTATTTTATTTTATTTTATAAATACATTTAATTAAAAACCTCTGAAAGTAAATATTTCTTTATAGCGTAATATATATATATATACTAGTTATATATTATAATGCTATAATATATATATAAATTAATAAATAATATATATTATTATATATATATTTATTATATATAATATATATTATATTATTTATATATATATATATGTATCATATATATTTATTATATATATTATATATTATAATATAATTTATTCATTTTACAATCTCACACACAAACTCAGTCTTGAGATCGTAAAAGTACCGTCAATCCCGAGATCGGAAATTTGTCAGGGAAATATGTATGGTTTTTGACCAAGTGGTATATATTTATGTAAAGTGAAGGATAGTTGATGCCGATAGCTAAACTGCTTCCAACGCAACGCATCCGGAGCTGCTGCACCCGGGGGTTCTCGCATCCATAATAACTGCCTTCAATGCCAGAAGCATGAGAAGAGGGATTTTATTGGGAATAGATGGTTCTGCTGTATGGCTTGGCTATGTTGGATGATTGGTGTGTGTGTATTGTAGATTTATGGTAATACACTCATGCGTAACTGCATACGTTTTTAAATACTACAAATTTACTGAACTTGACAAGATTTTTTGGGTTTCCGTTCACTGTAGGCCGACGGAGATCGAACCCATAACACCGAGGGAATCCGCGCTTTACTAAATTCGAAGCTCAAAAAAGGGCACGCCCATACACCCACTGGGGCCCACGTTCGAACTCCTAATATTAGATATACATATATAGGAATTTATATAATATATTTATATATATTTATTAATTATATAATTATATATATATATATATATAACTTATATATATATACTTGACATATATATAATGATAATATATATATATAATATATATATATATATAGGTAGGGTATTGTATATATAATATATAATTATAAACGTATATATAATATATATATAATTATATTATAAATATATTATATATAATAATATTATAATTTATTATATAATATATAATATATATAATATAATATATATAATATATATTAATATATTATATATATTATATAAATAATATAATAATATATATATATATATTATATTATCTATTATATTATATTATATAATAAATAGAGTATATATGATATATATATATATTTATATAATAATATATATATATATATATTATATATATAAATATAATATAATATATATTATAGATAATATATATAATAATTTTTATAAATATAAAATAAAACCCTTGAAATTCAAAACGTCTGCGTACTCTTCTATAGAATACAACCTACTGAGGAAGGTCCAATGTTTCTGTGTATGGTGCAAAATCCGAAAGCTGAAATTACATAGTAATTTTTCTTAATTTTTTTCCATTTAATATAAAATCAAAATCAAAAATGCGCCTGTGCATTTTCCTAAGCGTATTGAAGAGGTTTTGTATTATCTACCATTTTTTTTTTTAGTTGGTAATTGAAAGCATAACAAAAAATTAATTGGGCCAAGCAAATGTCTATAAAAGGAATCATAATTAAATATAAATAATAGTTTTAATTTCTAATTTTAAATAAATCAAAAATAAAAAATATAATCTGCCCAGTTTATAAATATAATAAATATATACCTAAATATATATATATAATAAATTTATATATATATAATATATATATATAATATATATTGATAATATTATATATATATATATTAGTATATATATATATAATATATATATAATATAATATATATTAATATATGAAAAAAGACAAAAACCACAAACAATCATGAAGGAAATTTTTGCAATAAGATTTTCTATTTTTTGTTCAACAATCAATATGGAAATTTTTAGAACACCTAATAATTGTGCGAGTTACTCATTTACATTAGCGATTTTAATTTTATGTATATAACTACTCCCAAGCCGTTTAAACTCTTGGCGGCTAAGACTAAAAGCATAAAAATCGAATAATGAAAAAAAAATTGGACAAATACAGAAAATGAGCTAAATAAAAAAAAAAAGTGGAACTTGGATGGAGGGCAATGAGAAAAAAAATTGTCATAGAGCATTAATGATAAAAAAAAATATAACGAACGCAAATTTTTCCATTATTGATAATGTTTTTGGTTAATTAGAAAACTAATTGTTAACAAATTGAGGATTTTTATAAGGTTTTTTAGGTTAAAATTGTTTTAAATAAATATATATAAGTTTTATATTTATATGCATATAAATATAATAATATACATATACAACGGTAAATAATATTGTTCTTATTATATATATCATGTAATATTATATATATTTACAATGTTATTGTAGACTATATAATAGAAACATAATTCCGTTCAACTTTATAATAGATGACTAATAATATGCAAGTTAGTGTTGTAAATCACAAGCTATGGTAATATTTTTTTTTTTTTAACTTAGTAATGTCACATATTCAACACGGCTCACAAAGACGCGGCCACACTGGGCTGAAAAATCACCACCATGGGACCCTGTCATTTTTAAATTGTTACAGATATCAAATGAAAAGATTGAACGATTGGTGAAATGATATCATTAATCAAATAAATAAAAACTATAGAAGTAAAATGTATTTCCTGCATTGTAATTAGTGCTTAAAAGATTACAGTACAAAATCATGCTATAGAAGAATATCACTTCTTGAAGATACAAAAGAGATAGTGTTTTATCTTTGCTAAAGGGGAAATTCAGATAGATATGGGATATCTTTTAGAAGGTGTTATGCATTAAAGAAAAGTAGGAAATAAAACAGTGCGATAGGTCCAGATGGGAAAACAATCAATGAAGACTGATGAAACAGATTGCGGGTGTGGCGAACGGCAAATTTGCAAACACTGGGGAGAGGGCTCGGGGACAATATAGGGACGTGTCGAGTAGGTGTCAAGCTCTGTGGCCAATACGGGAGGCGTGCTGGCAAGTATCACTGTCATTAAAGCGCTTGTTCGTTGTGGGAGGAACAAAGACCCAGCATCACACACGAATGTTCGGCTTTATGTTTCCGTAAGTTTCCTCCGCCGAATGCAATCGTCGCAGCACTCTGCCAACAATTCGAAAGACAACATCGAAGGCAGGATAAGTAATCAGTGATGCAGGTCGGCCTTGTGAATGGCGCTCGGAGGTAACCGTGGAACAACTCGAGAAGAGGAAGGCGGTGGGCATTTGCTCTCTGTCAGCGATCATGCCAGTTACCCCCTACATGAGAGGGGTCCAAATAAAATAAAATAATTTGTTTCTTATATATAATATATATATATTAATAAATATTTATATATATATATATATATATTATAATATATATAATATTATAAATATATAATATATATATAATAAAACTTTACTTAGAACATCTTATGTAAAGATTTGATCACTTCTGAATCGAAGATATGAAGCTAAAACAAAAGGGGGTTTCATGTACTAATAAATCCCAAATGATATGCTGGTTTTTTACATTTTGTTCGATGTGTAAATTTTTAAACAGAAATTATCCGCAAATTTTAGATTCATAGTTCAACACGCTAGCTGTCAAAAGTAAACGCTTGAACCATTCATAATAAGTTGATCTCTCAAAGAAGAGAACATACTTATCTCAAGACACGCACTGCCTTGAAATTATGTGAAGAAGAATACGTCTTAAAAGGCAATTTTTTTAATATAAAAAAACAAAAAATGATGAAACAAATTTTTGCAAAAATAAGGAGACCCTAGCAATAGTTTTTTCAGAAAACGTAGTTTAAAATCATATATATTATATATATATATAAAATATAATAATTATATATATTAAATATATATATAATATATATATATATATATATATATATAATATATATATATATATAATAATAATATTTGAATAGAATATATATTATATATATATAATATAATAGTATATGCTTTACGGTATTGGTGAGAAATTTTAAAAAGCTTCATTGTAAACTTTCTTTGCGAAGTCGGTAATGTAAATAAAAAATTTCAAGTAAAGTATGGAATCCACATAAATCATCTACAGTAATTTAACCAGTAGCTCCACTCTATTTCCAAGTATTTATAAACTAGTAAAGTATAACACCTGAATCAGGAAATGAATGTTTATAGTATATATCATATATATATATATTATATATACTATATTATTATATTATATATATTCGCATGTACATTACTCATTATATACAGTAGAAACTATACATGATTCTATGCAATTAAGCTTTCAAAATACAGAAAATGAAGCAAAAATAGTAGAAAAAATACTACAAATAAAAAACAACTACAAATAATAAATAGCAAAAAACAATAACACATATGTATTGTTAGTTTAGGCTATTAAGTTATTTGTAGTGTCTTTTCCAGTTTTCCTGGAGGATTAATGATGAAGTTTTTGAGTCACGGGAAACGGGTTTGAAAATAACGTTTCTTGAGTGATTTCAGACCTGCATTGGTTCTATCATTAAAATTGATGGAAGGCGCTTAAAAACTAGTAGGCTCACGAGATGATATAATATATATATATCATATATATATATAATACTTATATAATATATTTAATTAATTATATATAATTAATAAATATATATATAATATATATATCATATATCTATATAATATATTAATATATATATATATATTATATATATATATATTTATAATATAAATTATAATTAATAATATATCATATATTATATATATATAAAATTATAATAATATAATATATTTATTAAATAATATATAATATTATTATTATAATATATATTATAATATATAAATATATATACTATAATATATATAACTATAAGTATGCATTATAAGATGGTTGATGTTCCGTTATTTACGGGGAAAATTTCGACTAAGAAAAAGCAACGAATTTCGGGCCTTTCTTTATTGCTGCAATTTCTATTATTTCTTTGCGTTTATTGCATTTTTTAAATTTTTTAAGAAATTAACAAAGATTTATTATTATTAATTAAATATTTATTATTATTATTATTATTATATTATTATATTTATTAATTATTATTAATTATTATATTCTTTATTATTATTAACAATTATTATCAATATTAGGAAAATTTTAATTTTTTTTTTCTAAGTTTCTGTTTCATTTTTATTATTGATTTTCGATATTGATTATAAGTATGTCATATTTTAATTAAAAAAAAACTCCCCCACTGGAATCCCGCGAGCTGCGAGCGGGGCACCCCGCTCTGCGGGGACGGGGGGGGATGATATAGAGGGGGGGGGCTGAAAGGCCTCCACCTCCCGTAAAATAAAATATATAAAAATACTCATATTCAATTTATTGATGTCCAATTGGCGTCTCTACAAACTTTATGAACATTCATCAAATTTAAACTGAAATAATTAGCCTAAGCACGGCATTTAATTCTTCATGGTGTATTTTGTTATTAAAGAATCCCAGGGTGTGATTAGCAAAAAAAAATATTGTCAATTTCCTTTTTAGATTTATTTGTTGTATTAATAATAGAGACATTTGAAAAATCCAGTATTTACTAATGTATTTAAAACCTCAAATCATAGTTAGAAAATTACGTTTACATTTATTTATTTTTGATTTTCCGTTCCGACACAGTCTTATAATAAAGCTAATTATATACTATATCTTTTATATATATGTATTATATAGAGTATATTATATATATATAATATATTATATATATATATATATTATAATATATAGATATTAGATTATAATATATAATAATAAATAGATAATAATTGATATAATATTATTATAATATATATAAATAATATATATATATATGCTATATAATATATAATATATCATATATATATATATAGTTTAATAATAAATATTTATATATATATATAAGATATATAATATATATATATATATATATATATATAGAATTATATATAATATAATATAATATATATATATATTAAATAGAGTAATATAAATTATATAATAATATTATAATATATATATATATATATCTGTATAATATATATAAATTTATGTATTTGTATATAATAGAATAATATATTTTATAATTTTTATATCTATATATATATATATATATAAGTATAATTATATATATGATAATTTTTATATATTATATATAAATAATATATATAATTAAAAGTAATTACTCTTCATTAGAATGAGGTATAAGCAACCAGTAATTTGCTATTTTTAATTTAACGTTACCGTTGGTTAATTTTAATATAAAAATTATTTTAAGACAAATTCCGCAAGATAAATATAAACATAAATGTAATATATATAAGGTAATATAAAAAATACTAACGTTTTAAAACTTCACA
>JABUQX010088971.1:17500-26252 GCA_015478945.1 Trachelipus rathkii | reverse complement strand
AAGTGTAGATGCACCAAAGGAACGACCAACTTTTATTCACGACAGAATTTTGTTGAACAAAATTGTGATACTTCTTAGGCAAAGCACAAATTCAATTAATATTTATTAATCAGAAAATTTTTTGCATCTACAACCAATGCATCATGTGTAAATATGTTTTGAAAAATATTTTTGGCTCTTACCTATGGCTATAAGGCTAAGCGCATCAACCTGTAGCAATGACAGAGGATACTTAAATCTCGTGGGAATGTTGAAAACGAATAAGCTCTGAAAACAGTGTCGGGTTCCGCCTCTTGGGGGACTGAGCAGTTAGAAATGACCAAAGGAGAGAATGTGTTGAATAATCGTACCATTTGAGATCAGCAGGACAATTGGTGACAGCGTGGTTTTTTTAAACAACATCAACGAATCTGTGGACGGGTAGCCCTTTGAAGCAGGGCGCATTGAAAACAAATAGATAGGCCAATGTACAAGTATAGATTTAAGAAAAAAAGTATTCAGCGATCGGCCTTTTGCTTCGGTGATAATGCATGCCTTCTGCATTCATCTGGTGGCGATTGGCGGACTCCTGCTAAGCTTATAGAGGGGGTAAAATGCACCTAGAGAATTTATACCAAAGTCTGATTATTTAGTGCTTCTTAAATCAAGATGTATGAAATAAAAGAAACTAGATGAAAAAATAGTGCCGGGATATGATTACAATGAAAGAGATTAACTTAAAAATCTCAACTCAATCCTGCCATGAAATATTAAAATAAAACAAATCTGACGATGATGTAGGTGATTCGCTACAAGAAGTCATTTAGGAGCGACATGGAAGTGGTTATTCAAAGACACTAAAAAGAAGACTTAAAAAAAAATCACAGAAGAAAAATAATATTTCAACAAAACGAATTTGAAACCTATGGCATTTGTTGGAACTCTGAAAGTAAATTTCACCGGACCGAGATGAGAGCAATTGGGACTTGCATAGGAGATGTTTGCGAGAATAATGTGCGACGATATTGATCTTAGGAGATCGTTGCGGAGTCGTGGCACAACTCATAATGGAAATGCAGTTTAAACGAAGGAATATATTAAGAACTGTATTTGAACAGCGGAGCAGCTCGCTACCGTGATAGAAAGAAAAAGTCCAGAACTTTCAGTTTCTCGAATCAAGATAAAATCAGATTCCAAAGTCAAACTTATTGTAAAAAAAATTATTGTTACTAATGTGACTAAAAACCTACTATTAGTATTTAGTTCTGTCCTACTTGCTCCGCTGGGATCGCACGAAGTCTGTCGCTAGCTCGTAATTAAAGCTATTCTATAGGAAAATGAATTTTTTAAAAAATAACCTCTAGTTACAATTATTGCTATTTTTTCTTGAGCAATATGTCACAATTTCCTCTATGCCGACAGAATGAGTATTTTCAAAAAGAAAGCCATGACATCAGAATATGTTAATTTTTGATTGAGAAAGTCAGAAAATTCCATTTCGGAAACCCCCAGAATGCCTTATTCTTCTTAAACTACGCTAGCATAAATCTACTTCTTATATATATATATATATATATATATATAGTATATATTTATATATATATATATATATATTAATTATATATATATAATATATATAATATATATATAACTATATATATATATATATATATACTATATAAGATTTATACTATTTATATATACATATAAATATTAATTTTAGTATATTATTATTGATTCTATAATATATATATATATTACATATATATACTATTATAGTATATAATATATATATATATTATATATTATATATATATTATAATATATAGTATATTATATATATATATAATATTATATATTATTGGTATTTTGAGGAGGGATGAGACGGTAGTGGGTTCTTTATATACAAACAAAGGGCATATATCATCTCTCCATTCAAACCAAATTACCGCCCTTCAACCGCATCTCAGATTCAAGGCAAGGACAACCACTCACGAAAAGCTCCGAGATATTACTCTCCACTTTTCTGTAAAAAAATTGAGTTTGGTTTACGCCGGATTTGGTCAATCCAAAACTTTCAAAATTTAAAGAAAAGTGAACAGCCATTTTTTGAAAACAAGTTATATTCTGTCAAAATGCTTAAAAGTTTACCTTGAGTTTGCACCGAATATATATATATATATATATATATATATATATAATATTAAGATATATAATTATATATTATATAAGTACTATATATATATATATATATATATTAATATTAATATATATATATAAAAACATATATATATATATATACATATATACATAGTAATATATTATCTCACTACATTATTATATACATATTACATATATTATATTATTATTATATATCAGTATATATATATATATGTACTTCATTATATATATAAAATAGTATATAATGATATATACTAATTAGTAATATATGACGCTGAACCTCCATAGTAATATAATTACTCATATATTATAATATTTATATACTACTTATATATATTATATATATAATTAGTATATAATATTATATTTATTATTAAGTCTATATATATAATATAACCAGATCAAGATTTATAATTTATTTCCTCTTCCATTGTTTCAATAAACAAAGAATTTCAAACTAAACAATGCTGTAATAAACAAATACAGAACTTATTTAAAATGTTAGCAAAAGAAAAAAAGTTTTTTCAAACTTTTCGTCGTCTACGCACGCTGTTGCAATATTAGTTTGTTCGAAAACTAACTTGTCAAAAAATATAAATAATTTGATTTCGGTCTGATTTCTTTCCACAAGATAATTGACCAAGCCTCTATATATAATATATATATTTAGTATATTATATACTGTATATAATATATATATATATACTAATTTAATATATAACTTTAGTATATAATATATATTATATATAATTACATATAATATAATATATAATATTATATATACTAATATTATTATATGCACTACTGGGATATTAGAGGAGCTTAAAAACATAAATTCAAGGCCGGAGTAAAGAAAAAACGCAGATTCACCCCCACAGACGAAGCAATGACCGGACTAGCGCGAAGGTGCGGACCTCGTCCCGTGGCGGTACGATTTCCAGGGAGTGAGGACGGAGGCGATAAAGCTTAGTTTACAACCCGGCCCCCAAAGGGTACCTCCCCCTTTACAACACGTAAAACACCCCTGGCATCCTCCTAACATCGTCGCGTGGAGATTAACAATTATGGGAACTGCTTTAACATTTAAAATTTTCAGAATACCTTGCTTCAAATTGATGCACTTTTTATGATTAAAATGATCATCTGTATATCTTAATCAAGAAACTAATGATTGACGTTAATTGAACATCACAGACACGCCTTTCGAAATACGCGAAGTTAAACTATCTTCTCTTTTTCCATTATTTAATCTAAAATAGATCTTTAAACTTTCGTTTTACACAACAGCACGCCACACGCATCGAAAGGATTGATGAACGTATTTAGCCGTCAAAGAACAATTCGTATTTTTCCATATCAAACAATGATCGTCAGTTATCGAAGACTACGATTAGCCAAATATAAACTAATATTTCCACTTATATATATACTATATTATATATTATATCGTAAATTACGTCACTATTATATTATATATATGTGCTCATGCATAAATACTATATACAATCACTCTAATTATTCAGAGCATATATATCTATATTTTCACTTGATACTAGCTAAATATGCTATTAAATATACATACCTATTATATTATTTACGTATACTAATTACTATCTCGCTTAGTATTAAAATATATATATCCTATATACTATAGTATATATGTGAGCTAATATATATATATATATCTATATTTAATTATATATATACTTATATATATATATATCATATAAATATATATATACCTTACCATGTCTCTCAACCTTCTCACCCCGCTGAAACCACCCCATTAATGGGAGAGGCCACCACACAGCTCCCCACTCGCCCCCACATTGTGCCCCCACAACGCACTCGGTCATCCTCCAGAGATCCACCAGGGATGATATGATTCCCATTGTTGTTTTCTGTGTTGAGTTAGTTTAAACAGTGGTGAGAAGAAGCTGTGATGTGTCCTCCGACAACTCTCGGTCACAGTTTTGACAGTATGTTTGTGGTGGTTTTGGTTACAGGTTTTGAAATCTGTGTTGTTGTCGAACTTCTGTAATTGGCCACGAGTGGTGCCGCATGTTAGCTTGCCAAGGATTACTTGACTATGGTTTCTTGGTAGACTGAAGTTGAATTCTCTAATGCTATTTTCCGTGGTGGTCATTTGTTTGTTAAATTTTTTTTTTGGTGGGTCTGCCGTCTTAAGTTGGGAATTTCTCTAGTTAGATGTCTGTGTCGGAATACACTATAGTTGGGGTGGAGAGGTGAATTTGCGTGTTCAGAATCTTTGTTTGTAATACTAAGAGCTGGGGTGAAGAAGGATGACGGATGTTTGAGTTCTGTTTGCTGCGGTAGGGTGTTAGAAGGTGCAGTGTAGCATCGGGTGTCCTCTGGAGTGTCTTTGGAAAAGAATTGTCGTTGCCGATCATAGTCCCAGGCTGCTATCCGCTCTCCATGGGGTATAGGAATATTTTTGTGTTTCTCGTGTAGGTGTTGTTTGTATGATGGTGTTGTGTGGTGTATTTTGTTTGATGTGTCATATTTGGTTATGATTCTTAGAACCAGCTAATTGCTTTGTTGATCGTTGGAGTTTCTTATGTTGATGTTGATTCCTAGTCCGGTAGCAGTAGTGTGCTGTTGCACAGTTGCGAGAAGCGTAGTTTATTAGTCGGGCGAAATGGTATGTTGTATATGATGGGGTAATGTTTGATTTATTGTTGTTGAAGTCACTGCGGGATACTGGTTTTCTATATGTTTCAGTTCCCCCCTTGTTTGCAGCCTGAAATCCTTGATATATTGTCTGTGTGTTTTGATAAAAGTGAGATGGTGTCAATTGTTACTCCGAGGGATTTTGGGAGTTTTGTTAAGCGGTATAACAATGCTGGCTTTTTTTGAGTTAGACTTGAGTGAAGGGCAAAGCCGCGGTTCGTGGAGACCAAGTTGGAGAGCCGTCGGTTCGTTCGATGCACTAATAGTAGACTTGAGGTTTAGTTTAGGTAAAGGAGGGAAATCAGCTGTTTCTTTTTCCTGGTTAGCCATGTTGCAAGTTGGTTAGGTTATTGTTGTCTAATTAGTCAGAGTGTGTTTTGTGACAACCCCTATCGTGTTTAGTGTTCTGGTGTGTAGTGCGCGATATTGGTGATAGTCCAAACTGCTCTTATGGTCTACTTATTAATTGTTGGGATCTGCGTTTGTAAGTTTGGTTTTCAGATCATGCCGTTAAATAGGTTTGAACTAGTCGTGGAGGAATAGTATTGCGACACGCTTGAGAGTCCTTCCGCATCGTTATTTTGATGCCTTACTGCTCGCTGGATTTTGTCATGTTGTACTGTATTTGTTTGGCACTGATCGTCCTTGATAGGAAGTTGGACAATCCATTTCTCCGGTTAGTGGGGATGTTAGATTTTATTTTGTATGATCAAGTTTATGTTTTGGTGCTGGTATATCGAATCGCTTTGGTGTTGAGAGTCGATAGCTAATATGATTATTGTTTATTAGTTGGTTTTGTTTAGACCGTTTGATTGTGTGGGTTGTGTATAATTTATGAAATGCGGTCTGTATTTAAGTGCTGGTTGTTGTGATTGAAAACCTGCGTGGTTGGAATTTGTGTTTGATTGATGGTGGAGTTATTTTGTTTTAGCTTATGGCTTTTCTAGTATTGCATAGTGATGGATTAATAGAGAGATGGGGGCGATATGATGAAGGGTCAGTGGAGGGTTATTTTCCTGCGTTTATAGTTGGGTATTCTTTTTTCTAAGATAGGGGGGGGCGGGGATGAAGTTTAGGCTGATGGAGCTGTTAATTATATATTTGTACTAATTGAGTTAAAGCTGGGGCGCTTCCCTAGGTGTTTGGAGGTGTTTGTTAAGGATGCTGTTGGCCAGTTTGCATGTATAACTATATATATATTATTATATAATGCATATATATATATATATATTATAATATATATATATAATATATATATTGTTATATATTATATATATAAATACTATATATATATATATATATCCAGCCTGGGCCCGGCGCGGCTTTACGGCGAAGGGAAGAAGCTGAGGCCGGGCCCCCTTCAAAAAAAATAAAAAGAAAAACTAAACTTAGAATAAAAATGATTCAAACACTACAAACCCATACAATAAATACAATGTTTAAAATGTTGTACAAGGACGCTAATTTACTTTAAAATCATTTATTTTCTTCAGCCCCATCAAGACCCCCAACCTCCCCCTGCAACATTATTTTCCATATGAACATTGACTGGAGGGCATTTCTTCGATTTGTCCTTACTTAAAGAGAGCTTAATTATAAATGCTTTAAACACTGGTTGTCATGGCAACGTAAAAGAGACCTTATGTCGGTTTTGTCCTATTTTTGAGGAGTTTTCCACACGAAAGCCTCCTCCTCTCGATCGGTCTTGTAAAGAAAATCCGTGCGCGCTCAAAATCTGGCAAACTCTCTTCGTAAAGTAGGTATGCCCCTTTGCAAGTAAATATGTGAAACAAAATAAAGCAAAAACTATTTTTTTTAAACAAAATACAAATTAAAATAAAAAAAACCCTTATTAATACTATCTTATATATAATATATCTTCTATAATAACTTAATTACTACTTTTTACTAATATACTATATATATTAAATATATCATTATACTATATATATATATACTTATATATATATTTAAGATATGAATAATATGCAGACGAATACCTTTTATATCTATTTATCTGCAGTTAGATAATCGACAGAGAAGAGAGAGGAGACGAGAGAGATGGAGAGATGAGATCCGAGAGAGGAGAGGGAGAGATGAGAGAGAGCGAGATGAGTTATACTAAAATTTACTATACATTGAAGACCGGATTGCCCAAGGTGCTAAGAAGCGAGGAAAAAAAAAAGTCCCAGGATTGGGGACTCATGCGGGCGTGGGCAGCGCTACTGTCCACGCCATAGCTGCTATGTTATCACGCACGTAAAGATTTTAAGTGTGATAGCAGGCATGTTATATTTTGTACCAGCCCTGTTCAATCAGTCAGGTTTAACTCTAAACATGCAAGTAAGCATAAAGCCATCCTCCCTTTATTTGATGAAAACGTGTTCGTCCATAACATTAAGAATGCCATACGTGTTTTGTGATATGCTTACCTGAATTATGGAAAACACGGATACATATAAACTGGTTTTGCAGGCTTTTATGGATCACGACAATGCAGGATATTATTAAAAGAGAGCAGTAGGTATTATGACTCTTGAGACCAAGGTGCGTGTAATTGCCGTACGGACAGGTATGGTAAAACTATAAGATGGTTACAAGAGAAAAACTTCCTTCCAGGGTTTAAATTATTGTAGGGTTGGTAACTCGTGGGTACGAATTTCATGAAATTTAATTATTGAAATGGAGATTGACAAGGCTGTTTACTGGTTAAAATATACTTATAAAGTCTTTTCTTCTAATGGTGTTTACGGAATGGAAATTGTCATGTTAAATATTATAAAATTCTACGAAAAATCTTTATTATTTAATAATTCCTCCGCGGCTGGAACGCAGACACCACTAAGAGGAAAGAATAACCTTTCACTGATTAAAATATATATCAAATATAATATATATATAAATATATAGTTATTATATATTATAAATATATATACTATTACATACTTATATATATATATATATATAATATATGAGCTATATATATATAGTTATTATATATTATATAATATTGAGTGGCCTCCCCATGTTTTCGGTTCACGAAGCGCACTAATATATATATATATATATATATTTTATATAGATATTAGTTATTATATATTATATATATTATATAAATATAATAATTATATACTATATATATAATATAATATATATATATATATATATATATATAGTATACTTAATTATTTACTGCACTTCAATAATAATTTATAGAAAACGAAGCATTGTTCTGAAGAACAAAACTCTTCTAATAATTAAAATGTGTGCGTCTTTATGTGCTTGCATGTATGTAAAATGTGTGCATGTGGTTGTGTGTGTAGGCAGAAGAGAGAGAGAGAGAGAGAGAGAGAGAGATGAAGGGAGAGATTGGAGTCCGAGAGGCAGAGGAGACCGGGGGACATATGAGCGAGTCCAGAGAGAGAGAGAGGTGAGAGAGAGAGAGAGGTTATATGCACCTTCATGGGGAACAAGTAAGGGAGGAAGCCAAGCAAGCAAAGGGGACCGAGAGAGAGGAGAGAGAGAGGAGCAGCGATCTGAAGAGAGAGAGAGATCGACTGATGAGAGGATGAGGAGAGAGAGAGAAGAGAGAAGAGAGGAGAGGAGAGACCAGGTGTGCTTTACCTTTCTTTTTTACCTTGTCCTGTAGTTTCAATCTTTTTAATATTTCCTTGTTTATCTGTTTCCTCCTTTTTTCCCCTTTCTTCATTAGCCGGGTTTCATATTCCCTCATCCCTCCTTTTCATACATATTTTGAGGGATAGCGCGGGGGCGGCAGAGGGGGGGGGGACGGGCTTCATACGCTAGGTGGGAGTGCAACAAGGCATGAAATACAGAACTATGTTAAACCGACAATTAAGTCAAGCGCTAATAAAGATTAATAAGTATACTAAGAAAAATC
>JABUQX010088970.1:45000-51565 GCA_015478945.1 Trachelipus rathkii | reverse complement strand
AATACTGAGGTCTCTATTTAGGGGATTCAATGTACACAAAACTTGAATTGCTTGGGTTCCCTCTCGTCAGATGATTAGTGGGAGAGCGATCAATTCAAGTTCTCAAACGATCTGGAGCAACTGATAAATTAACCTACCACATTCCGGATCGTAAACAACCGATTCTTGAACACCTTTGACCTATTGTTTCGCCACTAGTCCTTCTCTCTATAAATTAACCACCTTCGCTCTATCGGTAAATCTGACACGAACCTTAAATCAAACTTAATTTTAATATTTCCTCTCCAACATCTCCATCCTGCCCCTATGCGTTTTTCTGGCTCTTTGATCGGGCCGATTGTGGGCCTTGCGTTGCTTCTACGCTAGACTATAATTGAAGTGACTGACTCTTGACTCTAAGACGCTTCAGATTCTGCCGATAAGTGGGAATGTAATCCGTTAAATGGAATAGAGCAGGGTATTCCTTCTTGGTACTAAATCCGCGTATCTCCTCAAATGCCATGGTTCGATCGTGCCCTTGTTCCGCTGGACCATTCAGGCTAGAGACAAATGCTTATCGGGTGTGGAAAAAATTCTTCATTCCTCCTATCACTCTTGCCAATGTTCATTCAGCTAGAAAATCGTTGCCAAGTATACTCATTCGACGAGCCAAAAGCGGAACTTTAAATTAAACGAAATGCGATGACTTCCTTGGTTCTCCTACTGCCAATCTCTCTGGCCTCTTGCCGAAAAACATCTGTAACAACTTCCTGTAATGCATCTTTCTCCTCCTTATTTCGCTCTGATGATTCTGTTGTTAATACTCCAACTGAAAAGCCCAATCATCTCTTGGCCTCCTATTTTCCCTCTAATTCAACCCTGAGCGAATTCTGGTTTATTTCTTTCTCTTTCCCTCCTTGTCTATGCTTTAACCTGTCATTTCATTTGATCGGTGCATGAGCCCTGAAATCTATGAACGTTAGAAGGGCGGGTGCCCGGAGGCAATTGCCTCTTCCGAGTTTTTGAAGGGGTGTGCCTTCCGTTGGCTGGCCCCTCCGTCTCGTCAATGCATATCTCTATGCTGCAATACTAGCACTTTCCCTCAGTGATGGATGAGCGCATATGTCCAACCTATTCCGAAAAAAATGATGCTGCTCTCTGATCCTTCCTAACTATCGCCCTATTAGCTCTCACTTATCTTTCTATGATCTTTGGATCAATTCTTTTTCGTAAAGAAACGGGAATGGCTTTTCCCTTCTTTCTGCTTTTTCAGTCCCTTTTCCAGGTGCTGCAATCTGCCGGTCACATCGTTGTCGTGTCAAACTGAATTTATGGTTTCCGCCCTATAGGAACTACGGGAAGCCTGTGTGGGTTGCCGCCTTCGACATTATGATCATGACCGGGTATGGCACGCGTCACTGCTCTCCAAGCTCCCTCCTTGGGTTCCTTCTTCTCTTTGCTTACTTAGTCTAGCTTTCTTCAAAATCGCTCAATGCGGCTGTTGTTGATGGGGCGACTTCTTTAACTGTTATAAATAGTGGTGTTTCCTCAGGGTTCTGTTTATCCATCCTACTTTATTTCCGCTTTTCATCAATGATCTTCTCACCTGCACATCTAACTCTATCCACATCATATGTCGATGAACTTGTACCCTTCAGTCTCAACTCAATTCAATTCGCTCCCATATTACTTCTAGAATTGCTTCTCGTCTTAATCTTTCCGATTCTATTCTCGGTGATTTGGATAGAATTTCAAGGGTTGGGTCGTCTCAAGCTTGTGAAATTTCAATTCTTTAAAAACCCACTTCTACAAATCTCTCTCTCTCTAAGACACTATTCTAACTTCTTATCTCTTTCGACGGTTCTCTCGTCTCTCCTGTTGAACATATAAACATCCTTGACCTTAACAAGTAAACAAAGGCATGGTGGGAAACTTCAATCAAATCAGTGGTTGCCATAGGGGGCCTCAAAGTAAACTGGGAGTTCTTTTAGAGTGCGAGATTTTTTTCCTCTTCTCAGTTACTTCCAGCTATACAAGGGTCTTCATCCGCCCTTGTATGGAGTACTGCTCCATATCGTTGGGGGCGGGGGCTCTGGTTTCATCCTGCTTTTTGATATGGACAGGTCAAAAGGCCAAAAGACTTATAAAGTGTCCTGTATTTCTAGTTCACTTGATCCTTTATATTTGCTGCGCGATGTTGGTGCTTTATCCCATTTCTATATCGGTACTGTAGAGGCAAGTGCTCCGAGGGAACTATCCACTAGCGTACCACCACTTTATGACGCCCTCGTAGACAAGGGGTGCTGTGTGGCACATGAGTTTTGTGTTGATGTTAGTAACTCCAACTGGTTCGCTGGCGGTGCTTCTTTCTTTCCTGCGCACCTCTGTTCTGTGGAATTCTCTTCCATCATCTGTGTTTCCTACTCAATTTAATTTCCCCTCAACTTTAAAGCCTGCGTCTGTTGCTCATCTGCGTAATTGGCGTTAGATGAATTTTTGAGGCGTTCAAACCACTCCTTGAATAGGTTCTGTCCGTGAGCGGCGGTGACAATGTAAAAAAATAAATAAAATAAAAGGTTCTAATAAGGGAATTCTATACAGCTAGCTGAAAAACCCACGAAGATGGCACCTCCGTACGGTGACCACTTCTAGAAGCATTAAAATAGCTATAAACGAGGAGCTTGCTCGCTTGGAACAAGAAAAAAAAAAAAAAAAAAAAAAAAAAAAAAAAAAAAAAAAAAAGAGACAGAGAAGTGGAAGCCGCCTTATCTGCAGCCCCTGGCACAGCACTGATAGTGACGATGGGGCTTTTCAGCAAATAAACACTGAAGAATGAGGTTTTGGATATGTTAGACTTGATAAGCTTCATGGCCAGAAATTGGCATTGACATCTCAATTCACTCTTCAAGGAATCACACCATGGAAACTCATCGTAAAAACTGGAAAGAGTAACAGTCCCATCAAGGAGCAAAAGGATAATTCAAAGTTTGCAGTCTGTGAAAGAGGAGCTGAGGTTATACGAAAACATGGAGATGCTCGCCTACAGAAGAGAATCCTTTCTCCAGTGAGCATGAAAATGGGCTCAAGGTTTTTCATATACCAGTGCTTGCAGTGCAAAAAATTATCCGCACCTCCTCATCATGTCGAAGAGAGAGCGTATTTAGTAGTATGAGGTTTAGGTAAGGAATGTAACACCCAAAAAGGCGTCTCTCAGATACTAGTGATATATTTTTGCATCACAATATCTGTGAATTTTATGAATTTGAAGTATCCCCTGAAATGATATCTATCTTAAAAGAGTATTTTATTATGTCATGTTGAGTAAGAAGCGTTTTTTTTATTTTACTTTTCGGCTGATTAATTGAGGTCTTCTCTCTTTCATTTTTTTTATTCTTTATATTGTAGCTAGTTACAGAATCTTTGTAAATTGTAATCATGTAAAAACATTAAAAGCTAGTAGCTAAAACTTTGTTAATACTTACTTAAAATTGAAAAATAGGAATATTTTTTTAAATAAACACAAACATAAAAAAAAAGTTATTAATAATTAATATTGCAATTATTATTCCTTAAGTACTAATTTAATTTAAATAAAAATGAATATTCTTGGCACAACCAAATATGAAAAATAAATAACTAAGTATGTTTGTATGTTCTAGTGCAATCTTAAGTTGCCTAGCAGTGCACAAATTCTAAATCTTAACTGGGTATTTATTATATTAATTAAAGTATCGGTATCGGTATCGGTATCGGGCACCTAAAAAAATAGAGTATCGGTATCGGTATCGGTATCGGCCTCTTTTCTGGTATCGGTACATCCCTAATATATATATATATATTCTGGCTCATACATATTTTAAATGTCGGCGAAGTCAATATTCAGTCAATAATAAATAAATAAGCTAAATAAAAGATGTCCTTACATTATAAATAGTCCTAATATTACATCAAAATCATATGTTATTGAGAATATTCAATTCTTGTAGATACGAGAAAATTCAAAATAGTTTGTTAAAGTGGGAGGATTCAGATAAGAAATGGGATAACCTTTTAGATGTTATGGACCATAAAGTAGGAAAATGGCGACGACGAATGGGGTCCAGTTGGGCACAATCAATGAAGATATGGTGAAGAGGCTGCGGGGTATGGCGACGGCAAAACTTACAGATTTGAAGACGGTCCCGTGACATGTAATGGCTGCGAGTGATATTGGTGTGGCCAATACGGAGGCGTGCCAGTATCACTTCTTGCAAATGCTTTCATCAGTGAAAGGAAGACCATTCACCAATGTTCGGCTTTGTATTTCTAAATAGCGCCAGCCGCATCACATCACTCGTCCAGCACTCCTGCCAATAAGACCGGAAGCCTTGTCGGAGATTAGGATAATAATCATTTGATGGGAGGCGAGCTTGTTGAATGACATCCGGGAGGTATCTAGAACAGCTCCGAAAAGAAGAGGCGATTTTGGCCTCCTCTTTTTGCAAGTTCGTTTCCTGTTACCCCTACGTGAGAGGGTGCTCAACATAGTATGATTTGTTTCTCACGAGAGTGGAGCAGCCGAAGAAATTATTGTACAGCGGATACCATTGTGTTTTTAGAATATGGGGCTTTAAGCACTTGGAGCGAATCTAAATGAATGAAATAAGGGTGGTCTTGGTTAAGGAATAGAATTCGAGAAAGGTCAGTCATTATAGTCATTAATTTTGCGGTAAATATTGAAGGATTAGGGCATGGGAGAGGTTGCTTTCAGGAAAGACAGCAGACTCACCCACAATGTCAACTGTTTTAGGGCCGTTAGTAAACACTGGAATAATTCCACCGTGAATTGCGGAATGAAACAGGAATGATGCTTTTAACAAGGCAACGGGGTGGCTAGATTTGTAAAGAGACGGTGGGATTAGGGAATAGCCAAGGTGTATAATACGCTTCATCAAAAGAGAACGGCAGTACCTTTGGCAAAGGGATGTTTGCAAATGGTCAACAAGAAGGATTCTGAGATATCTCTCTTAGAATTGGTGTTAGAGCAGATGGTATTGGGGTTTGAAAGCGAAAATAACTTGTGCACATGATGTATTCCCATCGAATAATAGAGAGAAAAGAGAGGGGTATCACATGGGACTCAACTTCAAGGCTCACCCGGGGGGACAATCGGAAGGCTCTAGTGGAGATACGGATCGCCTCGTTTTGGATGGGATCTAACTGATGTAGTAGAGTTGGGGAGGTCTGACCATATATTATACAGCCATAGTCCAGCTTCGATCGGATTAGGGCAATGTAGACGCGTAAAATGGACTTGCGATCAGCACCCCAAGATTTTGAGGCAAGATGACGTTATACATTCAAGCACGCGATCTCAGGAGTTTAATGTACCTTGCGTATGTTAGGTGGTCATCTAGAATGAGTCCTAGAAATTTGACTTGTGAAGTTGCAGGAATGGATGAACCATATAAGGTTAGGTTCGCGGGAGGAAGGTGACAGGTTCTTCGACTCCCATTTTTCCTAAATAGTATACTGCTGAAGTTTTTGTGGGTGAGAAATAGAAGCCATGGGAATTACCCCATTGTGAAATATTCTCAATAGCTAGTTGAAGTTGCCGTTCAAGAAATGGCAGCCTGGCACCTGCAATATAGAGCTCTAGGTCATCAACATAGAGAGACACCACATTTTATCCACATATCATATACACATACTTATATCCACACTCCTCTTCTAGACAACATCTTACATACATCCCTATCCCTTATATCCCTATGTGTGGGGGAAAAAGAATTGCCCACATCGTATGTCCTGCGTGTCGTAGAAGGCGATTAAAGGGACGGTGGTAAGTTGGGTTGGCTGCCAGTGTAGCGATGTTTCGTCCAATGCAAATGCAGATGCCTCGCAGAATATCGTCATCGCCGTAACGGCCTTCTATCTTTCAGCGAAAATGTATGAATTTGTAATGGGGTATACATGGAATGTCAGGAATAAATGTTGAGGAGAGAGGTGATGGAGTGAAAGATGAGGGCAAAATATGATTTGCTCGCTGTGACTGAAACAAAGATGAAAGGAAACGGTGAAATGCGTATGTGTTGGTGTGGAAAGGAATGAGGGGTATAGAAGGAGTTGCAATTCTGATAAGTGAGTTGTGGTACAGAGCTATGGTAGATTTTGTTTGTGTGAGTAATAGAATTCTAATGGTTAAATTTAAGTTTGGAAAGGTCAAGGTATGTGTGGTTGTAACATATGGTCCATCTGAGGGTAATGTTGAAGAGAGTGCGATTTTCTGGGATAATTTAATTGATGTTTTGGATGAGGTGAGTAGGAGCTTCAGATTGATTGTGTTGGGTGACCTAAATGGTTGGATAGGTGATCAAAAAACGGATAGTATAACAGGTGATTTTGGGGTGTCAGGAGAAAATGAGAATGGTAGGAAGGTTATTGATTTCTGTGAGGAGAGAGGTATGTGTGTAATTAATACTTTCTTTAAACACAAGAGTATACTAAAGTTGGTGTAGGTAGAGATTGTATCCAAGTGAAAAGTATGATTGATTTTGTGTTGGTGAAGAAGGAAATGCTGAAGTATGTGTTGGGTGTTAAATCAGTT
>JABUQX010088970.1:0-40000 GCA_015478945.1 Trachelipus rathkii | reverse complement strand
CACTTTGCATTGTTAAAAAAAAAAATGCTTCTTTCACCATGCGCGCTCGTGTACATTTTGTTCGATAACGTTGTTATAAAAAAAATTGATTTAAGCTTAATTGGAAGCAAATAATGGACAAGAGCACATTGTTAGTTATATTATAGGATTTTAGCTTTCATTTTCCATTTAACTAATACTGAACAATATAAAGTTTATTTTTTAGGTTTTGATACCATACATTCAAGTTAGTTTAGGCTTGTTTGATGTCTGGTTAGCGTACAAAATCTGTAAGCTTATTTATTTACTTATTAGTTATCAAAGATTATCTTGCGCCAATTAGATTGTTGTTGTATGTATTTAGCAATTACTGTGTATGAACGATTCTGGGTATTTGTTTGTGTGAGTGCCTGTTCAAATGACTGGACTGAGTAGACGTGGGTGTGTGCGTTGGCGGGGGGGTTCTCTACTGACTTTGCCTACGTACGTGACCTTTGTACTAATCTTTAATCTGTGGAATATCACCTCTCTCTCATCTTAACATTTTACTACTGCCTGTACCCCTAACTTAGTTCATTCTTACGCCGATGAATCAACCCTACATTCTTCCACTTAATTTCAAATCTGCCCCCTCTTTTGCATATAGAGCTCCTCTCGTCTTCAGCTTTCCGATTCTATTCTTGCGGATCTGTATGCGATTTCCGGTGGGGGTCAACGCAACCTTGTGAAATTCAACAGTTTAAAAACACTTCTTGACATCTCCCTCTCAGGACCACCTCCCAACTTTCCAATCTCCTTCGACGGCTACATCAACGCATTTCCCTTCTCTGTGACTTTTCTCTTCCTCCAGGATAAGAAATTCACCTTGACGGGAAGCCGCGAGATCCTTGTTCTCACCAAGATACAATTGCAACGAAGACTAAGGTTACTCATCAATTCGCAACAATTGTCACAAACAAAACTATCTACTAACTTCTTGTGGTTTCCCCCAAGACGGCAAAGTTTATACAGTAAAATTTTTGTCTACCATTATTTTAGTTGAAACGTACTGACCTAAGACTGTCTCAACGAACAAGAAATCCTACTACATATCCAAGAATTTTTTTGTAGCCTTCGAGATAAGGTAACCCTTTTATTCCAACCCACTGTGGTGTTCTCGATAGAGGGATGTAGCGATTCTCCTCCATGAATAAGTCCTATACACCCATCTAACTTCTCCATACTCATCTGCATGCAGCCTGTACGAGTCCACCTTGATTCGACCCTGACGGTATGCTCCATTTATCTTGAACCAAGTTGCAAATACTTCAAAGAATACCTTTATTGCCGTGAAACAATTTCTATCACCTCTATTTGTCCTTTGGGGAATTCAGTATACACCACACACTATGGGGAGACGCTGTGCCATCCCCTATCGCGGAATGGCACCTAGATTGACGCAGAAATGACAAATTCTTTCTAAACTGTCTGAGTACAGCTCTACCAATGTTTCGATCCTTACTCCTTTTCCTATCTGGATGTTTTCCTATTGTCCACATCAATCTTGGACAAGTATTAATGGGAGAAATCGACCTTTCAATTTTGGAAGTGACCACTGTCCAATAATCGTTACGACCCTCGGTTCTAGCCCATAGCAGTCGCCACACTTGATATGGAGATGACAGTGCAGACTGACCCATATTCTAGAAGGTAACAGAGATGACCTCTGTCTGTGCACGAGAACCATTACTTTCGCCAGTTGAAGCTTTTTAATTTTTTTGCGGATGTCTCGTCAAAGCGCCATTCGCGTCAGTTGTAGATAATATCCTCGGATACCTCCATGTTCCTTTAAACGTCGTTCTGCCTTACATGTGATGGTAACTGTGAGTCGTAGTTGTAACCATTCCCACAAGTATGTAGGATGTCGATTTCAAAATGCGCTCATTACCCAGCCCTACTCAAGTCGGCGACTTTTCTTCTCGCCTCGAGTTCAAGCAGAATTAGTTAAGCTATTCACCGATGACTTCAAAACTAAAGATTTACCAGTATAGGTCAAATGTTAGGTCACCTTTAAATTATAATACATTCAGTGTGAATAAAATACTGATACTTGATGGTCTAAGTTTTAAATAAAACAAATTAGAAAAATACATTTATTAAGACTACATTTAAAATTTATTAAAGAGATTTTTCAAAGCAAAAGCCAATTATTGGAAAATTCACACAATGATACAATAAATTATTGCAACACAGTTAACACTGACTTACTTTTGGAAATAAAACGAATTTAAAATGTTTTAATGTGTGAAACGCAAAGAAAAAAAGGACCAATTTAAGTATTTCATCTTCTGAAGTTGAAAGATCATGTGTTAACTTATTATAAAGTTTATTCAAAATATTTTAGGCAATTCAGTGTAAGGGAAGGCTTTTTATAATATTTTAATATCCGGTATACTAGGATAAATATTTCCTTTGGTTAATAAAATTGTCTCATTTATTTACCTGCCTTGAAAAGTAAAATCTTCAAGTAATTTTAAAGTCGTGTGTGTGAAATAAAAGTATCGTAAATTTCCAAGTTTTAAAATAAAATCCTACACCAAGCAACATACCCTTTGTTTTTTTTTCCACCTACAAAAAAAAAGAAAAAAAAAAGGAAAGAATATTCATAAAGTAACAATCACACGTTCACGAGCTTAATTAAAGTGCTACCATTTTCATTTCAAAGGAAGAAAAACATTTTGCTGTTCGTGAATAATAATTTTAATGTCACTACATCCCCTATCCGTTTCATTTTTATGCCGAAAACTCGAACGTAGCATTGACTTATCATCTTGGAGAAACCTGCCTATCAGCAAATAACAGATACTGGGTTATGAAATAAGTTACTGTCTGGCGCTAATCTTTTTCAGATATCTAGTTAGAGTCTAGAATACGGTTGTTCTCAATACCTATGAAAACTCGACTCGGAAACTTTCTTGTCCTTAATTAATAGTTTTGCTTCTCATTTTCTAGCCCACAGTTTCGCTTTATATTAGGTGAAGAGTCGTTGAGCCGCCTTCATGACTTTACAATCCATGTAAACCTATTCAACCTAATGGTTGCTATAGGTGCATCGTTCCCCTTGTATGAAGTACTCGTCATTTTATTCACACTAAGGCTTTTCATCTCGACAATTTTCTCTCTTTTTTTTTTTTTTTTACCTGCTGCACAACTACTACTTGAACTATAGCATACCATCTTTAAGAAGAGCTGGTGTTACTCATCTTTTCACATAGTCTCACCCTTTGTTGTTCATTTCTCTAACCATAACCATTATGCTCATTCCTTTTTTATATCGGTAAAGTCTGGAACACATACTTCACGAATTTCTTACATAATTTATTTTCATTTAAAAACTTTGAATATCCAAGTATCTAGTTATGTTGGTATTTGAGGGTGTTGTGTGGGGCCTCTGTGGCATTACTCCAAAAATTTCTCCTCCTTTTGGAGCTTTGAAATAGAACAATGGAATTTAGTTGAAAGTATTACACATTTGTGACAAGAAATTTTGATTTTTGAGTATTGCACGATGTTTATTTTGTACAGAAATAAAATAGGTAAATCCTATTCTCTAAAACTAAAAATGGACAAATAAAAAATCTAATATCTCCTACAGAACAATAATAATAATAATAATAATAATAATAATAATAATAATAATAATAATAATAATAATAAGTATGAATAGAAAGTTATATACATGGATATAGGGTGGTGATGCAAGATTTGGAGATCAGGCCCCCGATTTTATATATATATATATTTTTCTTTCTCCCACCACACCTCAACACACTGCCCCAGAAATTACAAACCAAACCTCAGCGAAATCTCTCACCTCCCAAACCTCATTATGGGAGGTGACTTCAACGCCCACCACCATACATGGTACAACGCCCAAGAAGCAAACCAAAGAGGAACACACATCATTGCCAGCCTGGAAAACTTATACATCCTAAACAACACAAACAGCAGCCACACCAGAAACCCACCCCAAACCAACCAAACATGCACATCACCAGAAATAACACTATGCTCACCAAATCTACACACAAAACTCCACTGGTCAACACAAACCTATCTAAACTCCGACCACCTCCCCATATCATAAAATATCAACAAACCAAACTACCCACTCAGAAAAAACACAACTACCAAAAATTACTGAACACTATTCACCAACATATAGAAAACAACTACATTTCCCTAAATATCACAAACGCACCAACACTCAACAAAGCCATACAACCTTTCACTTCTCTAATCCAAAAAGCAGCTAACAAATCCATTAACAGAGGATACATCAAAAAATACAACCGAACCCAAACACCTGAAATAGAACAACTAATCAACCCAAACACACAAAACCCCCAATCCAACAAACAACACGCAAACATTCTCGCAACTCACTTCGCAAAGCAGTCAAAAAACCCACACATCCTCAAAACCGGAAAATCATCAAAGTTCAAGAAAATAATTCTCAAACCCCGATCCAACAATAGAGAAGAACTGACTAGAAAAATACAAGGACACTAAAAACTCACCTAGCCATACTGGCCCAGACAACCATCTCAAACACAACACCTCAAACACCTTATACATAGCTTTAAACTCAAATAGCAATAAATCATATATAGTTCATCAGCTTAAATTTCATTCCCCCTATCTGGAAAAAGTTATCAATACACCGAAAAAGGAAAGCCGCTCTGATCCTCATCATATCGCCCAATCTCCCTATTATCAATACTATGCAAACTATAGAAAAAGCCCATACTTAACAATACCTCCACATATCATCAAACTCATTCAAACACGTTCAAAACAAAACCTTCACTACTACTAGAGCATACAGGTTGATTAATAAACGTAAAAAACTCAAACCCACTCACAAACCAATACTCATAGCAATCGACGTCAACAAAGCATTCGATACAGTACAAACACAACTTGATTCACAAAATACAAAATCTAACATCTACATCAACCTAAAGAAATGGATTTCCAATTTCCTTTCAGGAAGCGAACAACAAATACAAACAAACAATACCAACAAATCAGACAGAAACATCCCAATAACGGAGCAACCCAAGCCAATACTGGCCCCACACTATTCAAACTATTCAAGACCGATTTCAACACCACAAACAGAATCACACAATATAAAACCTACGAAGATGACCATTACCATAGCCACTTACAACGAAGACCTAAACACGCCACTAATCTGACACCAATTACATCAACTAATTCAACATGGCTGACAAAGAAACAATGTCCGCCTCCACCAACAAATTTCTTCATTACTTTAATCACCACCGACAACCAACTTGACCACAACCCTCAAAGTCTACTTAAACAACATTGCCCATACCCTTCAACAAAATTCCAAAAATCCCTCTCTGAAGACCTAGCTTTTAGATCACCTTCACAAAGCACACAGACAACACTATTTCATCTGCAAACAAGAAACTGAACATTATTAAGAACCACTCCGGGGGGGGGCCCCCCAACCCCCCCCCCAGACTTCATAAACAATAAACAACAGATCTATCATTATATAAAAACAATATATTCGCCCGACTCTTAAAAACTACCCTCTCCAACTTCGGGCACCACTATGACCAAAACACCATAAAGAAAGTCCAACGGACACAAAACAAAGCACTAAAATCATAACAGGAACACAATCAAACAAAACACACAAACTACACGAAGAAACCAAAATACACCATCAATATCACCTGGATATGATAGCACACCAATTTCTTTACCAAAACCCAAGCCACATTGCCCTCTCTAACCCTACCCACCACAGGCCAAACAACCTCCCCTTCACCAGACCTATACTCCAACCAAATTCTGAAAACATCCCACCTCCACAAATAACACATCATACACAAACAAATCCACCAAACTTACAGAAAAAAACAAAACACCACAGAATAGTTACCAGAATTTCACTCGCTACCAGAACAGTCAGTCATCCTTGCCAAGTTAAGATGCGGCCACCACCCTTAACTTTACCAATATCTACCAAACCACAGATTCAAACTCAACCAAACCACCACAAACACTGGTCCAAAACTGTAACCAGGTCCAGGAGGACACATCTCACTTTTTTCTCTCCGGTCTATTTAACTCTCAACCCAGATCTCATCTGGAACATTCATCCCTAGGAGGAATCTCGGAGAAGGCGGAGGCGTCGCGCGTACCTGACGCTGGTTGCCCCTCCATGATGGTAGTCAGGTGAGAAGGTGAAGGTAAAGGGACTTATTATATATATATTATATATTTATATATACTATATAATATATATTATATAATATATATAAAAACTCCTTTTAACGGCTTTATCCCTCTTTTTCAGCGGGTAACACCGGGGACTACAGGAAATCGACTTTAAGGCGGCTATCCCAAACCAGCGGCACCAACGTGTTCGCAGTCTAGTTTTAATGCTTGCCCCCAGGAAGATAAAACTCAACTGCTACGCGGAGATTGTCCTCTCGCATGAGAGTCGCGAGTCAACCTCCTACGCCACTATACATTAATTTATATAATATATTTATACATATATATATTTATTAAAAATATAATATATATATTATATATTATAATTATATATATATAAATATATATATATATATAATATTATATAGATATATATATATATATTTTATATATATAATATATATATATATATTATATATCTATATAATATATATATGCATGCAAGGACAGCAGCTCTTACTTAAGACTCCCATGTAATGAACAGTCCGATCTGTACATAAGCAGGATATATATATATATAATATATATATATATATATTACTATTATTATATATATATATATATATATATATATATAATATATTATATATTATAAAGTAATTTTAATATATATATATATATATATATACTATATCTATATTATATATCTAATATATATATATATATATATATATATATATATAATATATATAATATATACTTATATATATATATTATAATTATATATATATATATATATATATATATATATATATATACTGTACTCAAAGGGTTTGTGATTGGCAATGGAAAATGGGAAAGAATACTAATTAAAATCTTGCTCTAAATGCGTAGTAATACGTGATAATAGAAACTAAACAAATGGTATAATAAACTTGTTACGTAGTTGTGTAGTTATACAAAAGAAAAGATTCATCAACTGTAGAAACATTTGTTTTTATGGTCAATGAGAGGTGTAATAGAATATGTCAGCTTCAATATAGTTCTAAGTCACTTCACGGTAGTTGGATGTCATGTAATTTTTACTAAAAAAGCTACAGACGATTAAGACTGAGAAAGGTGTTCTACCCAAACTAAGGTACTGATGATTAAGGAAAATGTAGATGCGAGTAGAACGGTAAGTTGAATATAATGTAGGAAAATACTTAGTTTGATGTGCTTCCGATAAATCGTTTAGAATTTTATTTTTCCATATTGATAATGTTATATCCCACTGCTAAGAAGTGTTGCAGTTATTTCCCATACTGTGATAAATCTTTCTAATAATAATGAGTCTGATGGAATGACTTGCAGATATGTACTGCACAAAGAATTAGCAATAGATGCGAATGTGAGGGTGTGTGTGTATGTATTTATTTTTAATTTATAGGACAACGGCATACATGTATAATATTTTATGACCATTCAAACTACAAAATTATGCTTATTTAGATCCCAACTGGTTTATAAAGTTAAATATATATACTATAAGTAACCGTGCCAAAAGTTCGCTCATGGTTTCTTGTAAACCCTAATAATTTTTCTTTTGCAGATTATATTAACATCACTAACTTGTTACCTAATTTATATTTAGCCTACTAGTAACTAAACTAAACACTCGGCCATTTTTAAGTAATCTTCAAGGTTCTGAGTAGATGGTTCTAATTTAAGCAGAAAAGTTTGCTGGGATATTTTATGTAGGTAAATATCTTCCTAGCTTAATAACTGTTTATTTACTAAGTAACCAGAGTTAAAAGAAAATTTCTTGCTTTTGCAAAATGAAAAAGTTGGATGAACTTGAAATAGATTTTTGAAATCTATTGAGCTTGCGCTGGAGCGATTTTAGACATTACATGGTAATCGACAGTGATGTACAGAGAGCTCTGCTTGAAATGTGTATGGTCAGATAATAAGAATATGGGTTCTGGTGTCATAATTTCCATTACTTTTCCTGATCCACATTTATTTTTATTCCGTAATATTTCATAAAGTAGAGATCTGGATATAACAAAGAACCTCAAAAGTTTAAAAAATAATAGACGAACAAGAGAGTTTTAAAGCTTTTTATTAAAGTTCAAATTTCTGTATAGAAGAGCTCTTCAAGTTGTTCTTATTCACTGTGCACGATAAGTTTCCAAGATCATTTCGGTTGAGTAGGCAGCTTACCAATTATCTTGAGTAATAGTAAATTATTCCAAATTTTTATTTCGGTTGTCATTTGTAGTTTTATAAACCCGTTTATCTATACTCTTTAACCCATAACTGGGTTATAGGTAGATATTAATGATAGGGAAGAATGCATTCGGTCATGTTGAGACTAATGTTCATTTATCCAATTGCGCAGTAAGTCTTTTGAAGCTTTAATGATATTAATAGCTGTGAAAAAAAATTTGTATTGAAATCGATAAATCAACAATATCCACCTAAATTATAAAACTGGAATCGATATACGCAGCCAAATTGATGCCAACACTTAACGGTCTGGGTTTTCTTCAACATGCATAATATTAGGTCCTTTTATGGCAAGTTTGTGCTAGTGATGAAGTCAGAAATTTCTCATCAAGTCCCTAATGTAAATAGCTTCTCTAAAACGGTATTTACACAAGCGAAAAATAAGAGAATAGTTTAGCTTAACAGAAGTAAAAAATCAGAAAAAAAACATGAAAATTTGAAGACACTCTATCTATCTTTTATCTCTGTACCTTTTTACTATCCGAGTTTCTTAACGTATTCAAAAATAATAATAAACCATTTAATTGCAAGAAATTATTTTCTATTACCTTTGCAGTATAGTTTATTTTCTAATCACTTATTTTCATTATAGATTCATCACTCTTGAACATTTGAATATTTTTATCCATTTCCTACCTAGATTTTTTAAATTTGATCAATTATTAAGATTAAAATTTTTAACTCTTACATTTAAGACTTTCTTAGCCACTAACTAGTTAAATTTAGTGGATTTACAAGAAACTTATGTCATGTCTGGTAAACCTTACAAACAACATATTATATCAAGAATTATATCATTATTATACGAAAACAAAATATTTTTTTTTATCATCATCATCTACCTCCTTTCCCCGGATTGTTGGTGAGGTGTGCAACATACACCGGAAACAGAAAAAGTAGTAGAACTTGACGTAAGTCATAAGGAAAGTCACCCCCACCACATACCATCCCCTTAAGTGAGAGCTCGTCACAGCAAAAAAAAAAATCCACCCCAGGACTTCAGAAGCCGCAACTAACCCTCACTGAAGTATCTCGTTAGTGTAGGATCCACCCCTGGGCCAGGCGCACAATCATACCCTCCTCACAAAACCTCCGCCATTCACGCATTCCTATTATGCATCTATCTTCTCACCTCTGCCAAACTCATATTCCTTTCCTTCACTGACTCAATCCACTTTCTCTTCGGTCTCCCAGCCGGTCGATTCCCTGAGCACGCCACTATCCATCCCTTTCATATGACCAAACCATCTTAATATATTGCTTTTCTTCACACCACACAACTCCCTAACACGTTCATTTCTCATTTTGTCAATTCTTCCACCTAATACGCCCCTAAGATTGTCCATCTGACCTCATTGTACCTTTTTTTATTATTAGTTAAAATGACGGAATTCCTCAGAAATTAGCATATTAATTATTATGGAATAAGAAAAATAATTTTTGATTAATAAAAATTCCGAATAGAAAAAATGATGAGTTGTGATTTAAATGTTCAATATTATAATGTAGATAAACGCAAATAAGAAAATAAAAATATTTGGTTAATATTTAATGTAAAAATAGAGCGACAGGTCAACAGTTTTAAGATATACAATGAAATTTTCATAAACGCTTAAAAAAAACTTTGGTTAAAGTATATTAGAATTAAACAATGAACCATGTAGATGAATATGTCTTACTAGAATGGGATATAAAATCAATACATAGTAAGAGAAATCAGTTTGCTTACTAGGAAGAGAATAAATAGCTTACATTAGAGATGGACCCAATATCTATTTTCCAACATTCGCGAATGTTATGCGAATATTAAGAACAAATTCGCATTGCCAGTAATGTGCTACTTTTCATACTATGTATAGGTGAAATATTTGTTTCTGTCTAAGAGTTCAACCAGAAAAAATTGAATGAATTAAATACATTCAATTTCCTAGGTTTCTATGATGCAGAGCAAGAAGGACCCACTCCTACACGCATCACACAAACCCCCTTTCCTCAACCTCCGCCCTTTGAAAGAAACTTACTTCATTAATTTATAGCTCTACATGTGATAGCATAATCAATAGTTGAAATAAATTATTGAAAGGCTATCCTTGAAAAATAATTTTTCTGCTCTCTCTCTCTAGCGGTAATTAATCTACTACGTGTTTGATCACAGATCATATCAGCAACGCTAAAGTGACATTCAATGGCAATAATTCATGACGGACAAGCAATGTAAGTACCCGTTAATTGTGAAAAACATAAAGGAAACGTCTATGCTTGCATTCTCCACAATACAAAAGGGTCTTCGTCAGTTAAAATGCCTTCTTTTTGAAGCACTAGTTTACAATTTTTGATCCCTGCAAACAGCTGATCATTTTCATAATCACGGATTGAACGTAGAAATGCATTCATGACGTCGATGACAGTGTTACTTGTTGATGGTTTTGAAGTAACTTTTGCAGTTCTTTATTTTTCTTGAACTATTTCACACCTGTATTTTTTAATTTTTTCACATTTTCTGCGACGCTCACTTTAACATTCTCCGTAAAAAATTGAGAAGTGAAAAATTTTGTTCGTTTGTTTAAGGTAAAAAATAAAAAAATAAAAAAAATAGTTATGGAATACAAGCCGTTGCTCTCTCTCTGAAAGCTAACCTTTTGCCAATTTATCTCAATTTCGTCGCTCTCCTTTTTATTCCTTGACTGCCATTATTTGAGGATACTAGTACTCTCTTCAAAGTGGTTATGAAAGGAAAGGTTATTATCATGGTAATATCTTCAAATAGTTGGAGTACAGTGATACAATTGGTTAGAATAGAATTGTTATGGAATGTTAAGATTTATTTTATCATTAGAGCTGCTGCTATACAAGCAGTCAAATACATCAGATTTTGTATCCATATCATCATTTGCAGTGTTGCTCCAGAGCTTGGCAGCGTTATGTATTGAACAAGTTGTTGAACATTAATTTTGGCTTGTTTTTTCTTTAGTTCTTCTTGATCCATTGTCGAATGATTAGAGTGTGTCACAATTGATCTACATTTTAAGAAAACTTCACTAACTGTTGTTTCAGATGTCACACCATTTCTAGCGTTGAGGTACAGTTGCTGATTCACTCACGAAAGATCTTTCTTTACATAGGCACCAGCATTTCTCCTGACACAGTGATCATCATCTGGACACCGGTTCCATTTCACCAATATTCCATTAAATGAGTCACTGAGATATTCACCCATGTGACGTTAAGCGACAACGCAAAATTTTGGCATTTGAAATCCTTGTCTGCGGTATGAGTAGTCGGAAAACAAAGAAACTGCTGACTGGGTATTTGAAAATTCGTCGGTGGAGAAAGCTAACTTGGATGAATGTTTGATAGAGGTTATTAATTCTGAAACTAATTTTAACGCAGTCGTACATTTTTTCACAAACAATATCCTTTGACGCAGTGGGTAGAAAGGGACCGTACAAAGCAAGGAAATTCAATGTGAGAAAATGGAAGATCGTCCATTACTATCATTTCTGCAGATTTACTTTCCATTCTTTTTTTTTCTTTTTTTCCTTTTTAACGTTCCATATCTTTGTATATTTTATACAAGTTTCAAGAGTAATCCTCTTCATTCAAAGCTGGTATTGGAGATCCTTTCCTCTTTACTAGTTTTCCTTTCTACCTCTTCCTTGGGTTTGCTGCTTAGATGGTTTCTTAACTCAAATGTCGTTCTTCCACGATTACAGTGCAAACTTTGCGATTCATTGGATAAAATATAATAATATATAAAATAAAATAAGTAATCCCAACCCACACTGCCATTACGCAATTGCTTCAATAGTTAATTAATCTCGGGCGTATCAACTCACGCGTACACGTCTATCAATATTGTTAGACTTCGAAAGACTCAAATACCTGCTACGACCTCGACACTGTATTAGTTAACTCATTTTAGTCTACTTATCACAAAAGTCTCTGAATTATCTAGCAAGTCCCATCAGACCATTTTATATTCGTTTAAGCATGTGTGCGAATGCGAATTTAGTTTTAATATTTGCGAATGCGAATAACTTAAGTATCCGCGAATGCTAATGTCACTGCGAATATTGAAAAACATGCGAATATTCTGTCCATCTCCAGCCCCTCCATATATACACAATTATATCCCTGTGTGCCGGGCAGAACAATTTCCCTAAAATACGTTCTGCGAGTGGCAAGATGAGACTAAAAAGACGGTGGTAGCTAGGTTAGGGTCCCGCTACCACTTATTTAAGAAATATAAATGTTCATGCATATCTTTGATTTCTGGTTTATGTTTGCACACTATACCCACCGTTCTGGAGAATCAAGGGCCAGCTACTTCTGATGATAAACAATTTTAGAAAGAAAAAAAGCCGTTTTTATTTTGAAGACATTCACACAATTAATGTGAAAGTCTTCAAGGGAAAAATTGTATTTTGTTTACAAAAAATCATGCATATGAGTCAGCTTTTTATTCTCTTCCTGGAGAACAAACTTATTTCCCTGACCATGGAAAAACTTAACTCTTATAATTACAAACTTTAAAAAAAATGTTCAGGGTTATGAAGCAACTATATATATATATATATAAATTATATATATTATATATTATATATAATATAACTATATATTATAAATATATATATATTATATTTATAGATATATATATATATATATATATGTGTGAGTAGAGTATCAGGTGATGTATCTCTTCCTATATATATATATATATATATATATATATATATAGTTGCATCTGAAATTTCACACACACCACATTATATATATATATATATATATATATATAATATATATATAATATATATATATATATATATATATATAATATATATATATATTATATATATATTATATATACTATTTATATATATATATGTATATATATATAATTTATATATATATATATATATATATAATATATATATATATATATATATATATATATATATATATATATATATATATATACATATATATATATATATACTTTATATATATATATATATTATATATATTAATAATAATATATATATATATTATATATAATTATATTATATATAGTAAAAATATTTAACATTTTTGTTTCACTTACCTATAAAGTATAAGTTAACGAACATCAATTTCTTTATTAAAAAGAAATCGGCTCGCCGTTCTTTGAAATGAGCAAATTTTTAGAAGGCCCGTGCACTTTATTATTTTTTAAATTAATTTTGTCTTCTATAACCTCGATTTTGTGCACTTTTATTTGTCTTAAATGAGATATTTTTCCATTTTTCAAAATTATTTATCTTGTAGTTAAAATTATTTTTTCATTAGATATTTTATTGAGTTAAATAAAAACTAAAACAATACTATAGACTAAATGCATTGCAGGCTGGCGTGTATGCTGGCAGACCGCTCGCTCCAAAATTACGCGCTGAGCGCGAGCGCTGCCGTGTTAACAACTTACTCGCGCCGCGAGTAAGTTGTATATGAAAATAATAAAATAACTATTGCAACAGGCGATATGATAGAGTAATAGGGAGGCGTATGGCAGTGTAGTGATATTATGTGTTGGTGGTAGGCTTCTGAATGGAATCAAAAGTATGTATGGACGATAGTGAAGCGGTGTGTAAGATATAATGGTTGTCAATGGGTGATTGTTTAGGATTAATAGCGGAGTTAGACAGGTTTGTATATGTCTCCTTGGTTATATCATTGTGTATATGGATTGGGGTTATGAAAGAATTTGAGGTGGAGATGGAGGAAATGTGTTAGAATGGTGGAGAATGGGTATGAGTGGAGGTGCCCAACCTAATATATGCGGATGATTTGGTTCGGTGTGGCGAATCAAGAAGAGGTTTGAGAGATGATAGAGAGATTTGGCAGGGGTGTGAAAGGAGGGGCTGAAAGTAAACGTGGATAAGAGTAAGGTTATGGTTGTGAGTGAGGCAATCTCCTCAGTGTGAAGTTATTGTTAGATGGGAGCAGCTAGAACAAGTGTCTGAGTTTAAATATTTACGGGTATATGTTGGATGAGAAGGGACGGATGATTTGCAGAGTGTAGTAGGAAAGTTGTGAAATGTAGGAAGGTGGCTGGCTGCAATAAAATCGTTGGTGAATGCAAAGGGACTAAGTCTGTGAGTGTGGTAGGGTCTTAATGACCGTATGTGTTACTGTGTATTGTATGGTTAGTGAGACTTATGGTCTGGAATAAGAAGTATAGATCTTAAAGTTCAATGTGTTCAGATGGACAATCTTAGGGGTTGTTAGGTAAGAGAAGAATTGATAAAGAGAGGAATGAACTTATATTAGAGAGTGTTGTGGTGTGAAAGAAAGGGGTAAATGAGAAGAATAAATTGAAAGTATGATTGAGTGGTTGGTCATGTGGAAAGGTTGAATGATAGTAGGTGTTAAGCGGATGTTATATGGTTGAGTTTGGGAACCGGAACCGGCTGGGAGGAGACCAAGAGAAAGTGGATTGAGTCGGTGATACGAATGTCTAGGAGAGAAATGGGAGTTTGGCAGAGGCGAAATAAAGGTGCATGATAGGAGAGAATGCGGGGTTTTGTATGGGCATGTTGTGGCCCACCTGGCCAGGGGGAGAACCCCTTACATTGACGATTTACCGATAGTTGAGGCCCGTCCGGATCCCATGATGCATCCTAGGTGGATTTCTGTCGTGTGACGAGCTCTCACTAATTAATGGTACAAGGGGGCGGTAAGGCTGGGCTTTCTTTCGAGTTTGTTCATGTTCTCCAACTGCTTTTTCTTTTTCGATGCTTGTAGCAGCACCTTACCCATCAATCTTGTATGCTGTCTAAATCAGAGAAAGGGAAGAAAGAAAGACAGAAAGAAATAAAGATATATATATATATATTATTATTATATATATATTATATATATATATATATTATATATTATTATATATATAATATATATATTATATATAATATATATTATTATTATATTATTATCAGGACATTATTCCGCTTAAGCGGGGGAGTGGTACGTGCAGCTTCCCTAATACATATTTCCTTCAACTCGCCCTCACCCACCTCCTCAATTCCATTCCATCTCTCGCCAACACCCTACTTCCCACCCTCATCCCTCTCTCTTCCGCATTTCCTTTATTCCATCCATCCACCTCTTCTTTGGTCTCCCCCTCATCTTCTTTCCTATCCCTCCGCCCTCCCAAACTCTTCAACCACCCTCGCTCCTCCATTCTCTCCAGATGTCCAAACCATTTTAACATATTCCCTACTCCGCTCTTCTCACCACAAACCAGATTCATTACCACAAATCACATCTCTCCGGTGTATTACCCTATCCTAAAAATTCCTCTTCTCTTTTACTAACCCCACATACCGCTCTCAACCCTTTCATCTCAAACACCTCCAATTTCTTCTTGGACCCCCATGTTTCACACCCATATAGTACCGCTGGAACACAAATTTTTTCAAACATACTTATCTTAAGTTTATGTGATAAATCCCCCCCTTTCCATGATTCCCTCAGACCACTCAATGCTCTCATTCCTTTCTCCTACTCTGGATCTACTCTTCCTTCATCCCTCCTCCTTACCCAAATCCATCCCTTAAATATCTGAAACCCTTACTTCTATTAATACTACACCTCCTACCTCTAATCTCCTAACCCCATCCCTAAACATCTGTTTCCTCAACCTCCTCAAACAACAACACTTTGAGCGTGTAGTAGCCTGGATTTGATGCTTAAGACCCTTTTGTCCACATACTCTCTCCCAAACTCCTTCACCAAATACTACAGCCCTTCTGAATCCTTCGCCACCAAAGTAGTATCATCCGCAAATAGTATCATGTTTACTTCCCATCTATCACCCCTAATCCATTTCAGTTCCACCCCTTCCCCCTCCCTCATCATTCCTCTGCAACACTCTCCATAAATAAGTTGAATAAGGCGCACTGGGACATTACACGACTCCCTGTCTCACGACTCTCTCTCCACTCAAACATCTCTATTCTCTCCCCTCCTGATACTCTCAACACCACATTCTGCTATTTCCTATAAAAAGCCCTAATACCTTTCCCTAATTTACCCCCTACTCCATGTTTCTCCAGCACCCCTCCATAATTCCCTCCTCTTCACATCTATCATATGCTTTCTCCAGATCGTAAAAAACACCCACACTTTTAACAACTTTTCTTCTGCCACAAGCATGCTTACCACACATAAGTGACATAACACACCCCCTTCCCATCCTGAATCCTCCTTGTTCTTCCCCCCTTCTCTCTTCCGTTAAATCTCTTACCCTCTCAATTAGTATTCGCCCATACACTTCCGCGAACTACACTCGAGAAAAGACCTAAATACCTTATATTACCACACTCGCATCCTAGTGCACCTTTCCCTTTATACAGGGGAACCAAACAACCATCCTTCCAATCCCTATGGAAACTCTTCCTTCCTCCAACATAATTTACACCCTGTACAGCCATTCCTCTACCCCTCTGTCCTCCCATCTGTACATTTCGCGAATTATCACACCATCTAGGACCCGGGTGATTATCATATTAACTTTTATAGATATCGGCTAATACTTGTTTCCATTTATATTTACATCTCCTTTCCTTCCCTCTTCACCCCCCAATCTCACCTCTTGCAAATCCTCCTAATCTCTCCCACCCATTTCATTCAATAATCCTCTAAAATATTCCCCCATCTTTTCCTCACCCTATCCTCCCCTCCTTTCCATTCCCCATCCCCCTCCCTTAACCCTCTCCCCTAACCCCTCCCTTTTCTTTCTTTTTTTATTTACTTCTTTCCAGAATATTTTGCTCCCTGTTTCAAAATTTTTTGTCACTTTTCTACACCATTCATTATTTGCATTTCTCTTCGCCCTCTCCACCGCCCTCTTTGCTTCCACTCTTACCCCTCTATATTCCTCCCAGCTTTCCCTTCTCCTATTCCCAAACCATTTCACATAGACCTCTTTTTCTTTTTTCACCAACTCTTTCACCTCCTCACTCCACCATTCACTTCCTCTCCTCTACTTGCTCCCACCTTTTTAACTCCGCATTATCCTTTGGCCTTTCACAAATTGTCTCTTTAAATCTCTTCCACTCCCTCCTCCACATCCCTAATTTCCGTCTCTTCTCACGTCCCTCCATCTATCCTACTCCATACCCCTCCTAAACTCGTTCTTACACAATGTCTCATCTAAATTTTTCCACCTTAATAACTTCTATTTTCCTCTTTTTTCTCTTTTCTCTAAACCGTTACACTCTCCCCCTACCTTACCTAGCAACCACCCAAAATTAGGTGAATCAGATAAACCCCCTACCTGCCCCTCTAGAATACATTTACATCTAGTAATCTGCCTCTATCCTCTTACTATTTATACACACATAATCCAGTAACGCCCCCTTCCCCCCGTTATCTCACTGCGTGAATCCATGGTTACTACTTATGATTTGTGTCACTCTCTTGAACCAGTTATTTTCCGGAAACTATAATCTTGTCTATTCAACAATAACGTGCTAAACATACTTTCCATCCATTAACATTCCTTTCCCCTTCCCCAAATGGACCTATAATTCTACCCATCTCAAGATAAGAGACTTAGAGATAGAGAAAATAAACAAAGAGTGAATTTTCATTAACCCCGAAACTTTTCCCAACATTCATTCAATTCACTCCAAAAATCTTTCTCTCTCCTCCTCCCTTGCTCCATTTACTGGTTGGTGCTTACGCGCATATAAAAACCCACAATTCCCCCCCAAATTTTCACTTACCCACATTATTCCCTTGAATACTCACACAATAAAATTGCACACTTTTACCTATTATCCCACACTCTTATCCTCATAAACTATTCCTACCCCTTCCCTCGCCCTCACTCTTTCGTTCACCCCCGAAATCATACCCTTAAATTTTCCAAAGACCATCTCTTTCTATCCTTTCAGCTTTGTTTCTGTCAACCCTAGCACATCCAACCTTTTTTCTTCGAACATTAACCCCACTTCTTCCCTTTTCAGGTCCTCATTTATCCCTCTCACATTCATACAACCCACTCTAATCTAATCTCTTTTGCCCATCCTATCTCTTTACTCTCTCTTACTCTCCTTAGTCCTGACCCTATTCACCACTCCACTTTTTTCTATTCCCACACTCGATTAGGCTGCACGTTTACCGGGATCCCACAACCTGAGGCACTTCCCAATACCTCAAGCTCCAAACCCCGCTCAAACAACCACTCACACTATAACTATAAAACTTAAATTAAAACTCTTCTCAGAGTTCAATAATGAATATCGATTTAAAGGTCCCTGAATAATTTTCCTTCTGTGATTATAAACTTGATGCAATCTATTCCTATATTAGAATCACAGGAACCTTGATGTATTCCCCTTCTGTTTTGGAGATACTCTTGTTAGAGTTCCTTGGCTTAAATTTCTTACACTTTATACTTTCTTGTTTAATATATATTCCTTGATGAAATACCCTATAACTGTCTTTAAGACACTCTTATCATTCGCAGAGTTCCCTGTTTATTCTACTACTGCTGTATTCTATCCTGGTATTTTTGCAACCCTTGTAGTTAAAATTTAATTAGAACTACTACATTTACTAAGTTACACCTGAAACTCTAGAGATTCTTGAATGGATTACTTTAAGTGAAACAAAGCAAGAAATCTCAGCAAATTCAAGAGTCCAAAAAAGCACATAAGCTGGTAATTATGCCACTTCACAATTTATTTACTTATCAATCAAATCATTTATTTTATCTTCAAATAAAAATTTTAAAATCATAAAATAATTAATTTTCACATTATGTGAAAAAATTTCAATTCATTAAAAGCCTGGATCTTTTGAAGAGAGCTTGTTTTTCTAAAATTCTATTTTTTCCTTCACTCTTTCGCAATTTTTCCCAGCTGTTTTCTTTCTAAATCTTCTATTTTAAACACCTTTTTATCAAACTATATATGGCTCTCACATATTATATATATAATATATAGATATATATATAATATATTATATATATATATATTATGTGAGATATATATTAATATATAAAATTAGGCCACGAGAGTCTATTAATATAATTGTGGTTACCGCAAGGGTACGGGGACGGGGACCCAACCAAGAATGAACCCCACCAACCTCTTCCCCAACTTCCGACCTTAATGAAAGACTTTTACAATGATTATATGTACTTTTTGCACTAGTATCGAAATTCAAATATAGGAGGAAGGCTATACTTGAGAAAACATCAATTTTTCTGCAGAGAGTTATGTTTCTCATCAAATTATCATTAGCCCAGCATTGCTAAATACTCTCTCACTGTGGAAAAAATAAGTTAGAGGACAGGCAAGTATTTCCTTGCAAGTTTATGAGCGTGTGGTAAACAATTTTGGCTTAACTTTCCGACAAACTTGACAGGATCATCATTTGAGGATCTAGTCAGTTTTTGGCGGATTGGTTGGGACCTAGTTTTCAAATCATTTGCACTAACATCTTTTGGCAGCAATGCGTGTGTTTCTTCACCACTACTGGTTCTGTAGAAATTCTTCTAGTGAATCTGCTATTGATTTACTTTTAGAAGGTGTTAGTTCTGTAGATTCGTTTTTTTCCTTTTAATGGGTGGCGAATTTATAGGACCTGTTCGGATTGAAGTTTTTCAACTGCCACACAAAGTGACGACGATTTAACTTATTCGAATATGTTAAAAAAAAAAACTTCGCCGCTTTGTATAACTTGGGATGTACAAGTTAAGTTGAGAATAGTATGAAGGTTATTTAGTTTTCACAGAATTGCCAATAGGGGTGCGGGTTTTTTGTCTAAATGCTTTCTAGTTTAGAAATGGTCATCTTTCATTTTTTTTATAAACCACCATTCATTTCATTCGATAGCATGGTTCAGAAAAATTGCTTCCTAATAGCCGTGGAGATTAATGGTATTTACATCGGAGAGACAGAAGCTGTAGAGACACTGATTTTTTGGGTAATTCTTCAAATGGTTTCAAAGCTTAATGCAGTGTGTAATATAGTCATTTTCCACATTAGTAAGAATGTTTAACTTTGGGTGGAAATGAACTTTGCACGGTACAAAGCATGAGGTTTTGTTTGTGAGCAATCTTGATTCCCTGGCTTAGTCTCATTGTGAGTGTACTATTCCAGCGGTATTGGATTGTGCGTGTGGATAAACATTAAGAGAATATGGGAATATCGAAAGGCGAGAAGAAGGAAGATACGGAAGCGAGTGGCGAGGGCGAGTTTTTGAATTGCCTTCAACTCATTTTCATTTTTATTTTCAATTCCAGGATTTTCAGTGGCGAAATTGAAGTATTTTTTATTATTAAATGTGCGGGTATGCAAACTCACAATAAATAGCCGCGCAACATCCGCAGGCAAAGTGCGGATGCGGATCCGCGGATGCTACCTGCATCACTTAAATATATATATATGTTATATATAATATATATATATATATATATATATATATAATATTAGAATATATATAGAATATATATTTATATATATATATATATATAGTATATATATATTATAAATATATATATATATATAGGATAAGATATATATATATATATATATATCTCTTTATCTTCATTCTTTGGTCCCCAAGGACTGGGGGTAGATAGGTGGGTCGTGACTAAGCATCGGAAAAGAAAGTAGTAGAAGAATATGAACTAAGTCGAAAAAGAAAGCCCCAGCCTTACCGCCCCCTCAATACCTACTAGTGAGAACTCATCGCGTCAGAAAAATCCACCCGTAGAGACTCATGGACCGCGACGGACCGACTTCACTATGCCATACCGTCGAGAAGTGTAGGGTTTCATCCCCTGGCCCAGGTGGACCACAACCATTCCCCCCTCACAAAACCCCGCCAGTTACTCCTATTATGCATACACCTTTATTCTCCGCACCTCTGCCAAACTCAACCTCTCTCCTTCAGAATTCGTTCACTGGATCAATTCCACCCAATATTTCTTCGGTCTCCCAGCTGCTATTCCCACACACTCACCACTATACATCCGCTAAACCACCGACTGTCATTCATCCTTTCCACATGACCAAAACCATCTCAACGTACTTTCATTTATTCACTAATTTACCCCTTTCTTCATACCACGTAACTCCTTAATACGTTCATTCCTATTTTATCAATTCTTTTTCACACCTAACATGCCCCTGATTGTCCATCTGAACACATTTACTTTTAGAATCTATACCTCTTATTCCAGACCATTGTCTCACTACTATACATTAACACTGGTAACACATACCCTCATGTAGCAGACCCTAGCACACTCAAGACTTAGTCCCTTTACATCAACCAACGATTTAATTGCACCAGCCACCCTTCCAGCCATTCACAATAAAATATATATAAACTATATAATTAATTTATATGCAACTACCATGCATATATATTATATTAATTATTAATAATTATAAGATATATATGTATGTGCATTTCACCGTGGAACGGTAATGCGATTCTGGACATTAACGAAAATCAATTAATTCAAATTTACAACTGACAAATTTTCTGTTAATGTTAAATATGAACAAATTAATTTAATAAGCAACAAAAAAAAAGGCTTTAAAGTTATACATTAATACCAAAATGGCACACAAGTTTAAAAATATGAAATGCCAATTCCAAAGGGCATTAAAAAAAATTGAAACAGATTTTAATAAATATAAATGTTAAAGTCTAGAAGTAGAGTGCGTAATTCAGGAATAGCTTTATATAAAATTTTTACTATTGAATTCTTTTAAAATTTAAATTGCTTTTCTCAACAAAAAAATAAGTAAATCTGGCAGAATTTATTATTTATTATTATTATTTATTATTTATTATTAATTATACTGATTGTTAACTATGTATAGCTTTTATTTGGAATGGCAGATTTACACACAAAACAATAAATAATAATCAGTTCTTCACTTAACTATAAACTGAAAATTTTAATGTATAATTAACTTTGATTTAAAAATAGCATCAATTATAATTTTAAGTACTGAATTAATGCTACAATGATAAATCGGTAGAGGGACTGAGTCGCGAAGCAACGGGTCATGGAACTCGTAAGAGCAATGAAAATCCTTAAAGATACAGATCGAGAGCCTTAAAAAGATAACCACATGTAATGAAATGAAAAGCATTCAAAAGTTGATATTTAGAACAAAGAAATTTTGTTAACTTTTAAGCATTATAAATATAATATATAGATATTAGATATATATATATATATTATAAATACATATATTAAACATAAATATGTATTATAATAGTATATATATATATATATATATATATATATAATTATTCTTATATTCTTTATCCTCCCCACGGATCCTCAGATATTGGGGTGGGGTGTTGTGTTAAGTAGAAGAGTATGACCTTTAAGTGCGAGTTCATCGCAACCCAAATCTACCCCAGAGCTTCAAAACACCGCTACAGACACCCACTGTGGTATCTCGTCACCGTCAGAGTTCTTTCCCTGGGCCAGGCTCGCAACCATACACCTTCACAAAACCATGCTATTTACTCCTATTATGCACCATACTTCTCGGTTCTGCTAAATTTGTATTCCTTTTATTCAGATTTTTTTAATGACTTAATCCTGTTTTTCTTATGTCTCCCAGCCGGTCGCTTCCCAACACACTCAAAACTACACAACCGCTTAACCAATCGACTATCATCCATCCTTTCCAAATGACCAAACCACTTTAATACATTCTCATTTACTCCTTTCTTCACACCACACAACTCTCTAATACGCTCATAAATCATTTTATCAATTCTTCTCACATATAACACACCCCTTAGATTATTAATTTGGACAGACTACACCTTAGATCTATACTTCTTATTCCACACCATAGTTTCACCACTACATATTAACACCGGTAGCAACATACCCTCATGCAGAATCCTAGAGCTCTCAAGACTTGCATTCACAAAAGATTTAATTGCACCAGCTACCTTCTTATTACACTCCGCATCATCCTTTTCCCTTTCATCCAACATATTGCCTAAATTTATAAAATCCGATACTTGTTACAGTCACCAATCATCCAACATTATTTCACACTGGGCAATCTCTTCATCTACCACCATCACTTTGCTCTTATTTGTATTTATTTACTTGCAATTCCTTGTACACACCCTGCAAAACCACTCTATCAATCTATTCAAACTTTCCTCAGATTCAACACACAAAACCAAATCATCTGCATACAATAAGCAAGACACCCTCCATTCTCTACTATTGTCCACCCCCTCCTTCAATTCTTCCATCACCCCATCCATACACACATTAAATTGCCATGGAGACCCACAACACAACACATCCCTGCTTCACTTCGCTATTAATATTAAACCAGTCACTTTCCGCTCCATTTATTCTTACACACACTTCATTATAAACATACATACTTTTAATTCCATTTCAATGCCTTCCACCAACACCATCTTTGTACGTCTGGCAACGACACCGAAAATAAATTATTTGCGATAGAATTAGCCGATTTGCGATAGAGGACTGTGGAGAGATTGTTTAGCTTGGGTTGTGATGTTCTCAGGCCCAAGAGGTCATCCCTAACTGATGAGAACTTTGAGAAGCTGGTGTTTGTAAATGGAAACATGCACGTGAATTTGAAATGGCTGTGCCAGAGGAAGAAGGAGGAGGAGGAGGACTAATTAGTAATTACAAATATATATATATATATATATATATATAGTATATATAAAACTTGTTGTTAATATATATATAAGCTATATATATATATATATAATATATTATATATAAATATATAATATGTTAGGATATATATATATATATATATATATATATATATATATATATATATATATATATATATACAACTCATTGTTATAAAACTTGTTGTTATATAAAAATAACAATAAAATATAAAAATTAAATAAATATATAAATTGTATGGTAATTTTAGTGGAAATTATGTCTTCAACTACCAATAAAGGATTAGTGGAAAAAAATTTATTAGCGATAGAATTTGCCGATTTGCGATAGCGGACTGGCGAGGCAGAAAAAGTTGCGGAATTGCGATAGCGGACTGGCGAAGCAGAAAATAAGTTGCGGAATGTCCAACAAAGTTAGCGGAATTGCGAACTAACAAAAAAATTGCGGGTGCCTACATCTGATATATATATATATATATATATATATATATATATATATATATATATATTATATATAATAATATTATATATATATTATATATATATATAATTATATATTACTATATATATATATATATATATATATATATATATAATATATATATATATTATATATATATATATATAATATATATATATATATATATATATTCCTAACAAAATGTAATATCATCATGAGAGACTATTCAAAAGTTAGCCATAAATCCACTATCCTCTCTAGCAGACAAATAATTAAACGACTTAAAAAATTCAGACCAATCAAGAGGCGCGAGAAGTACTCAACATAATTAGAAAATGGAGAAGCAGTAGGCCCACACCAAATATCTAATATATACCCCAAACATTTGGAACCAAAGCTTATCGAAAGCTCTCCCCAATTATTTAAACACAGAAGACAAACTAATACTACCCCTCCCCCTCTGAAACACGTTCCACATACTTTCTTAACGTAAAGCTAAGGGGTAAAAACCGCCCAATAAAACCTCGCTTCATGACAGGACCCATTTCTCACTGCTCTCCACAATAATCCAAAAATATTGGAAAAATTAATACTCATTAGAATCCTACCTTATATTCCTCTATCTAGCACACAACATGGATTTAAACAAAAACATTCCACAACCACTCTCCTAACTGATTTAACACAACATATGATGAATGGCTTTAACCAAAACTCTCTCCCCTTTCGCACCATTCTAATTCCAATAGACATCAACTAGGCATTTCGATATAGTCCCCAGACATATATTAAATAAAATATTAAATACTAACATGCCCATTAAAGACAAAAAAAATAGTAGCAAACTTCATATCAGGACGTACAGCTAAAGTTAGACATGGACGACACTCATCCCGCATATACAAACTATATAATGGCGCCCCCATTCTCTCACCTTCACTTTTTAATCTTTTTATGCACGATCCCCCAACCCCCGCCTCCCTTTATACAAAAATTAATAGCTATGCCGATGATCAAACCGTTACCGCTCAACACCCCTCCATTAATAGAGCACGCATAAAACTTCAACATTATAAAGACAAATGGAACAGTGACTGTCAGATGATAAAATGTCAGACTCACCCCAAACATCCTCAATTACATTATTCACACCAGATAAAAGAGAATCACATAAACATACAACAATTCATCTTTTAAATAATAGACAACCAACCATCTTAAGATTGACATTCGATCCACATATGACATTTGCCACCCACATAAACAACTTCACAAACAAAGTCAGAAATAAATTAAATGCTATGAAGGTAATAACAGGAACTAACTTTGAACAACATAAAAAGACAAACTCAATAGTATACAGACAATATCTTCGCCCCTCTTTAAACTACGCATCTCCCGCCTGGGCTTCCACAGCATCGGTCACTAACATTAAGAAGCTGGAAGTACCGTAGTCCAAAATAAATCTCATAACTTATGATAATAACTGTCTGCCTCCCCATCACACCTAAACATCACCTTCAAACTGAAACAAAAAAAATCTTACCAATAGGGACCCATCTCGACATGGTACGATGTCAATTCTATAGCAGATCACTATCATTAGATCACCCCCTACATCAAACACTGCAACAACCCCCTATACTTAGAAATAAAAAAGCTAACCCAGCTAAATACTATTCAACTATATACAACAATCTGCCTCCACTACCACCACCCGACACTCGTATCATTAAATACATTGACACACAACTGACCCAGGAAACTATCTTCACTTACCCAAACAATACCATGCTCCAAGCACGTCCACGAGAACTCTCCAATAGCGAACAAACTTTGAACCGCCAAACACGGGTAATGCTTTCACGGCTCAGCTCAGGGCACCACCCCACCCTTCAGGAATACAAATTTGATTATTTCGGAGATCCCTCCTCCAACTGTCCAAGTTGCCCTTCCCAAACCTAAGACAACACAAAACATCTCATAATAGATTGCCCTGTCTTGGAGGGCATAGGAAACAATTTCAATGGACTTGAATTATCTGATCTCTGAGCGCGGCCGGCGATGGTTACGAAAGTACCTCGAGGTTGCTCGCTTCTCGTAGGAGGGGAGTGGGGGGCGGCAAAATAAAGTATATATAATAATATATATAGTATATCGATCATTATATATATATAATATATATACTATATATTAAGTTATATTACCTGTGGTATAAATTATGTATATTGTATAATAAGGTAAATGGTTATATATATATTATATATATATTATATATATATATATATTGTTTTATTATATAATTTTTTAAAAAGCAAGTAAATAGGTTTGATGAAAACAATAAATATTAGTTTTTGAAGACTGAAATCCCTAGTTTACTGTTAATTAAAAAGCAAATTTCTATTCCTATTTCATAAAAGCAAGTATATTTTTAAGGAAATAGAGAGATGGGAAAGAGGTGTCGTTTAGAGGATGGTAAAGAGAATAACGAATGATGGAACATTTCTCAAAGATTTTTAGTGAATCAAACTAAAATAAAAAATACCGACTAGAATTAAATGGACAAATGACAAACCATAATTTTGGTGGCAATGACTTTCTACCTCCCTAATTTAAATAAATAAAAAGGCGCTAATAATAATATATATAAAAAAAGCTGGGTATATCTCCCCTGTCAAGGTCAGTAATATCTTCCTCCAAAAACAAATATAACCTACAGACTAAAATAGATATTAAATTTTATAACTTAATTAAATAAAAAAACATCGACAAAATAAGAAAGGTATTCAACCTTTCTGTTAAACAAGTAGAAGCAGTTAAGGTGTAAAAAAAAATTGGGGAATAACAGAACTTAATTAAACTATAATACTGATTTGATCATATTAATTAACATGACGTGTATATTTAACTACTTTGGACCTGCGTGTATAATGGTACAAAAATATAATTATATAATATTATTTTAAAGATATTTTCTAAGATAATAAGAAAGGGTAAGGATGACGAAGACTCGTGAGCTGTGAGTGTCCAAAAATACAAAAAGTTTCCGACTAATATGGAGGAATTTATCAGCAAGAAATAAAGTAGTATAAAGGGTGGACTAGGTGTGGATATCCCTGTGATGTACTGAGAGGGAAAGCATAGTGCAAAATAGCTGTGAGGAAAAAGTAAAACACAAAGCAAAATAAATGAAGCGGCTATGACACATAAAAGAAAAAGCGAAGCATTTGTAAATTAATAAAAAGCAATTTAACAAAAAAAAATGTTATGAAAATAAATTCATAACAAAGTCAAAAGAAATTTGCATATCAAGATGAGGTAGGATAGTTTGGTCTTAGAGGTAGAAAGTCGGAAGGGATTGTTACAATGAAGTGGTGGCAATGAAACAATATAATAATTTTATGCGGTCGTTTAAATTTGAGTGATATCATTAGCAAACTGTATTCATTGTTACTAAAAAGATATTAGGGGTAGGTTTCCTTTATGTATACATACAGAAGAGTAAAGATGATAAAAGTGTTTGTAATAAAGTTTCTATTTAATATATCTGCGGAACTGCAATAACGGATGGTTAATATAGTTAAAAAGGGAAAAACTAAAAGGTATAGAGTGGTCGAAGGATATGTTAAAGGAAGGAAAAATGAATCGTTTATGTTATAAGTTTTAAATAATTTGAAAAATAAATTACTGAAAAAAGGTTATAGAACCATAATTTTCTGGGATCAGTTAATTTATATAATAAGAAAAATAGGAGTCAGGTTTTCGAAAGCATGAATGATGCTTGTGGATGTTCATATGTTCAGAGAAACTATGAAATAAGCCATTTATTTACTTATTTACACCGTATGTTTATTTTTATTTTATTTTTTGAACGTAGAAGTGCCAACAGTTTTACCGGAAGAAATTTTAACGATATTGTGAATATAAAAGGAAATTTTGTGAAAACATCAACTTAAAAAAATAAGGTACCAATGAAAGCCTATAAATACATTTGCCAAAAGTGTCAGAGTAATAATATTTTTATAAAGTCCAGCACCAAATCGAGTGACTTCACTATTTTAAAATCAAATTTTGAGAAGCCAATGGCAAATAACAAAGGCTAAACATTTGCATAAACTTGCATATTGCCTTATTCAACAGCATGTGGAGTGCAAACCTATTACTACATATCATTCTATCATAAAAACAAAAAGATTTTTGGGAAGACTGTAAGCTCTATTATTTCGTCGATTTACTGAAATTTACGAAACCTCAAAAACATGAAAATTAACCATTAAAGATAGGTTACATTTAGAGAAGAAATTTTTTTTTTTTAATTTTTCAAAGATTCGTCAAACAGGTTTAGAAATGCAATCATGGCAGGAAACGACACATATATATATATAAACAAGGTCGTGATAGTAGGAATAGATCTACGTGACAAAGTTCAAACGAACATATTTCAAAAGATTTCCCGAGATACAGTCATGTGAATGTACATCTTCAATAACAGCAATAATATATGACATTCAGATCTACACCAGAAGCCTACACATCCTCAATTATTTGATAGTTCAAAAAAGTGTCAAAAACATCAACAGTTACCTTTCAATAAGCTTAGTAACTCGTATAAGAACATGGTATGGTGTATGTGATATGCCTATGTCATATCACAATATTATTGCTTCTTCAAATGTTCCTTTACAACTTTGAAAACTGAAAAACATTTCGAATCAGACATATCTTCATACGAACATATTTTGAATAGATTTATCTTTACTCTCACCACTCCATGTATGTTGACATTCCCTTCCATGAAAATATAATATATATATATATATAATATATATATATATATATATATATATATATATATATATATTTATTACACTTTCATTTTAAAATTATATTATTTTAAAATTAATTTTATGACATAAATAATTTATTATATTAAATTTAAATATATATGATATTATATATATTATATTATATATATATATATATATATATTATATATATATATATAGTATATTATATATATATATATATATAATATATATACTATATATATATATATATATATATTATATATTATATATATATTGCAAAGATTGTTACGAAATTCAGTTTTTATTTACAAAAAGTACCTCAAAGCTCTGGAGCTTAATATTAAAACAAAGCTACCAAGCACTTACCTCTTTTATATTATAAGTCAAACTAGAATAAGTATCATGTATGCTTCTTATATATATATTATATATATATATATTATATATATATAGAATATATTATATAATAGAATATAGATATATATAGATATATTAATATATAGAATATATATATATATATATATATATATATATATATATATATATATATATATAGTAGAATAGATATATATATAGTGAGGTAGTAATTATAGTGAGTGAGAGGAGTGAATTATATATATATAGTATATAGATATATATACGTATATATATATAGGATAGTAAAATTATATATATAGTATATATATATAGAGTATATATATTATAGATATATATATTTAAGTCTTGTTAGAGCTTAAATATTATCTAAGAAGACAAAACTTATAATCAGTCTCTCTCGGATTTCTTAAAAAGTAAACAAATATTTCACTTAAAAATAAAACAAAAAACAATTAACAAGAGTCAAGAAACATAGGGGAGAGACGAATTTTGTGTTAAAAATGACTTGACTATAAATGGTGAAATTCCATCTTAACATTTAAGATTGATGCTTAATTCTTAAATTTTACTATAGTCCACTCTATATTACATAAAATATTAAAATATTACAAAATTAAGCCTTCGAAATGGGAAACAATATTCTAGGATATATATATATATAGAGTGAGATATATTACTATATATATATATATATATATATATTAGATTATATATATAATATAATAGAAAGTGAGATAGTATATATATATATATATATATATATATATATATATTATATATATGAGTCAACTTATGTCATGACAGGATTTAAAGGCACGGAGCAGTTAGAAAACGTTTGGAATAAGCAACTTTTGTTGTGTTTACCGAATGACATTGAAAAATCGAAAACCTCAACTAAAGATTCCATAATTTTGGGAGGTCCAAACAAACTTTTATGATCATTCTATAAACGACGAGTTCGTTTCAGCGAATCATGAACCTACGGACGAAGACGATTTTAAATGACAAAGTCCATAACTTGACGTCATTTGGTCGTAATTCATTCACAAAAAATGATAAATAAATGTATGCTTCTTTTTGTTTGTTACGCTGCTTTCAGATTTAAAACTTGAGGTTGGGCTACGTATTAAAACAATACCAAAAACGTGCGCTGAAAATTATAAAAAAATAATGGTACTTTAATTTAGTATACTCCTCAAAAAATACTACCTTAATTTAAGTCTTTTTTTTTCTATATCTTATCAAAAATTATGCACAACACTTAATTTTTATTTTTTCTTACTTCAATAAAAATAAAAAAAGATTTTCACTTTTGTAATTTTTTATCACAATAAACTTGTACGCTTTCTAATATAATAAACTCAATAATATGCTAGGTTTCACATAAAAATTAATAATTGAATAAAGACATTGTACAATAATAAATCTAGGCAGTTTTAATTAATGCTCATTGACTGTTGGACTAAAATAGCATAGAAAATTAGAGCATACTGATCAACCTAGTCAGTTATTTAAGAAGTGTCATTTCTCTATCTATTCTTAATGAGTTAATGTAACTAGAGCGATAAGCAAATAATCTAAACAATACCACAGGACGATACTGCAATAACAAAAGAATGTATTGCTGTGATTTTACAAAACAGATAATTAGCTAAAATAAAGGAATTTCAGATAGAACTTAAGTCTATGAAAGAGAAATTATTAAATATTTGAAAAATATGATAATGATCCAAGAATTTTGTACTAAAATGAGGTGTGTAAAGTTTGTAGCTTATTAGTAACAAAATTCTTACCATATTGAATTACTTGACAAAATGTTTATAACCGAGAAAGTAAAAAAACAAAAAATATAAATAATAAGAAAAAATTATTCAAAACATACCTAATGTTTTAACATCTAAGCCATTCATATTCGAATGTTTAAGAAGTTCTTTCTGAAAGTTAATTAGGTATTCAAAAACGTTACGATGACAATCTGGCAACTCTTGTATAACCTGTTGAAACAATTAATTGGCATGAAATTATAACAAAATAAAATACTGTGTAATATATAAATTTTAATGTTAATGTAATTGATAAGCGTTTACAAGTGCCACAAGAGCGTGGTTTTAATCTACAGCCGCTGGTATGTCTACAAAGACTTCAATAAAGAATCTTAATAACGATAACATCCCTAAGGTACCTTTTATTCTATGGAGGTTTCGAAGATTTTATGGACTACAATCCTTTATTATACTCCAATCCAATATTTGCAAATTGCCCTCCAAGAATATATATTACAAAATCTATTTATATTGTATTTAACTAATCTAATTAAAAACTATTTTGTAAAACCCAATAATATCCTCAATCAGTGAAGCTTCTAATCTTTAATGTTTAATACTTTCTTAAATATTATGTAATATATACATAACAGTGAAAACATGTCAATCAGACAGTAATGATTACTATTTCCTCAAACATTTTATGTAAAACTATTTGTTGAATGTTAAGAAGCAATTTTACGTTTTTAATAAAGATAAACTTACTCCATAAAAAATAAAAATAAAGACAATTATCAGTGAAAAAGTGCAATGCTAGTATCCATTCACATTATTCGTATAATATAATATAATATAACAATATAATATAATATAATATAATATAATATAAAATAATATAATATAATATAATATCATTCAATATTCGTACAATATAATATCCATATATTTAACATATTATACACCTGATTATCATCTGTTAAACTTCTAATTATGTTATAGTCTTACAAGTTACTTATACGAATACAAATTTACCTTCAAAACAAACCCTGTCATTTTTGTTTCTCTCTCTGTGACTAACATTTTCAAAAAATAAGTAAAAGCCAAATATTTTCAATGTCTTACCGCTTGACACAAGGAAAAGTTTCTAGTTGCCTCTAAAGCCTTTTCGTAAAATGAGAATGGAATTACAGGTTCTGCTAATGACTCCAAAAATAACAACATCGCTTCAGCCACTGAATGAATTCCTCCTGGTAGGTATTCACTAGGAACGCCAGAATCCAAAGATGACCTAGAAGTTTAGGCAGTAGAGGTTTACTCCTCATATTATTGAAGTTATATAATATTCTGCCAGAATACTAAAACTACCTAGATAAATATAATCTAATAATTCATATTTTATAGCCTTATATATAAAATGCCATAAATAAATAATAATAGATATATATATATATATATATATATATATATATATATAATATATATATATATTATATAATATATATTGTATATATATAATTATATACCTATTAATAATATAATATTTGTTATATAAACGTAAATATTTTAATATAATAATATTGATAATAATGATATATAATCACTTATATATATATATATATATATATATATTATAATTTATTTATATACGAGCAATGAAGAAAGAGTTTGTTTATAGTGCAAAAGAAGTATGTAGGAAGTAAGAATGTAGGAGCAGATAAAAATTTTAATAATAGAGAATGCTAACGAGTGTGTTGGTGGAATGAGGAGTTGATTACAGAGCGGATTAAAAGTAAAAAATTATGGTATGTGAGTGTGAGTTTTAAATGTGCGAAAAAAACCAATGATGAAGCATGTTGTCCGTCTAACAAAGAGAAAAATGTTTGCGAATTGTATAAAGGAGAAAGAAGAAAGATTGCTTAAAAGCAATGTTGTGGGATCATGCTGTGAAAAGAATTTAAAAAGACTCGTAATACGAACGAGATTTGCGAAGGAGCATGATAGATTGAGAAACTTACAAGGGTAATTGGCAAGTTAGGAAGTCTGCGTGTGTGGAAAAGGAAGCGCGAAAGGTAGAATGCGATAAGGGGAGTCTTGGCTTAAGAATACTGCAATAGGATGGTGCTCTCTTAATGGAGTGATAAAAGAATGGATGTGAGGAGTGTGGAGGAAAAACACTTGCGATAAAATTCTGGTGCATAACACCTTGGCAGTAATGAAGAATGTCGTTGTGATTAGTCAATATTGTGTGGTTTGTTGGTGTAGATGAAGACCCCACAGTCCAGCGGTTAGAGAATGTGTGGCATCAAATTAACTGTATACATTTGAAGCATACATGATATGAGAAATGAGAGAAAGAATTAGGAATCTCGAAATATGTATAGGTTTTTATGGATTTGCGAGACGATCGGTAATGAGTTTATGGGCACTAATAGGGAAGTTTCAAGGCTATGGAGACAGGTGTCTAAGTGATTCATATTGGTGTTGGTGGTAGGCTCAGAATGGAATTCAGAGTGTGACGACTAGTGCATATAGAGTGCTTCAAGAAAAAATGGAGTGAAAGTGATTGGTTAATGTATAATAGCGTAGTGAAGCAGGGATGTGTTATGGCTTCTGGGTTATTCATTTGTATATGGATGGGGTTATTGAAATTAGAGATGGGGGTGGCTCCCCTACTTATTATATGAGATTGATTTGGTTTTGTGTGGCGAATTTCAGAAGAGATTTGAGAGGATTGGTTAGAGGGATTTGGCAGGGTGTGTAAATATATATATATTATTATATATATAATATATATATATATAATTTAATTATTATTTATTTAATATATATATATATATTAATATATAATTATATATATATATAATATTATATATAGTAATATATATATATATATATATTAATATATATAAATATATATATATATATATATATATAAACTTTCCCTTTTTACGTGTGCTTATCCCTTCTCAGAGGGTAACACGGGTGACTACAGGAAATCGAACTTTAAGGCGGCTATCCCAAGCCTGTCACTAGTGTTCGCAGCGAGTTTAATCTTGCCCCAGGAAGATAAACTCAGACTGCACCGCGCAGGATTTTATATATATATATATTATATATATTATAATATATAATATTATATATATATATATATAATATATATATAATATATATATATATATATATATATATATATATATATATATATACTATATAATATATATACTTTTTATAGATCATTTAATATATATATATATATATATATTTTTTTTTTTTTTTTTTTTTTTTTTTTGAGTTAGTGTACAGGACCCACCACGGCTCACAATGAAGCGGCTATTTTGGGCTGAATAATCAGCACCATGGGAGGGCCCTGTCATATATATGTTTCAAAATGTCAAAGAAAGATTTGATTGGTGAAATGAATATTCAGTCAGTCAAAAATAAATAAAAAACTAAATAAAATTTTATCCTTGCATTGTTAATTAGTCTTAAGATTACATAACAAAATTCCAAATGCTATCAAGAATATTCACTTCTTGAAGATACAAGAAATATAGTGTTACTGCTAAAGTGAAGATTCAGCATAAGATATGGATAATTCATTTTAGAAGGGTGTTATGACGTTAAAGTAGGAAAAATACGACAGCGAATTAGGGTCCAGATGGGAACAATCAATGAAGAATATGATGAACAGATTGCGGGGTTTGTGGCGACGGCAAAATTTGCATGTGGGAGGAGGGTGGTCTCGTGACATATTGTGACTGTGAGTGATGTTAGGTGTGGCCATACGGAGGGTGCAAAGTATCACTCATGTAGCGCTTTCGTCTGTGAGAGGTTAAGAAACCATCTCACCGGATGTCCTCGGGGCTTTACTGTTTCTGAGTTTTTGCGCATTCCCCGCAAGTGATGCACTCGGTCAGCACTCTTGTCAACAGATTCGAACACGCCCGTCGCGATGACATGTGAAGATAATAATCGGGCAAGCTTGATAGTGGAAGAGCGGCGGTCTGGTGCGAAGAGTGCATCCTGGTAGGCTACCTCTGGAATCACTGCCGGAGAAAAGAGGAGCGGCATTGTGTTGGCCTCTCTGATCAATAAGAGCGATTTCATTGCAGCTTGTTTACCCGGGCTTACATGAGAGGGAGTCCAACATAGAATTTGTTTCTTACCTTACGGGAGTAGAGAAGTCGAAGAAATTGTTGTACAGCTATACCATTGCGTTTTTAGAATAAGGGGTTTTTAAGCGCTTGTAGCGCGACTAAGCGAATCGGAATAAACGACATATGAGTGATCTTGGTAAGGTATTAGAATTCGAGAATTGAGTTTCATATGAGGTTATAAGCCGTAACTCTCTGCTGTATATAAAAAAAGCTGAAGCATAAGGGGGAAGTGGTTATGTGAGAGAGAGTGGCGGTCAAGTAAAGACAGCAAACGCAAGGGACCAACACACCTGTCCCCCTGTATTTAGGAGCCGTCAGTAAACACTGGAGTAAATTCATCGTTGAACTCGGCGTCGAGTGAAACAGAGAAGTGATGGCTAACTCTTAACAGGGAGCCAGGATGGCTAATTTGGAGAGAGATTCAGAGCCAAGCACATATGGTAGGAGGTGATGGGAAATAGCCAAAGGTGTAAGATTTATCTACCATTGCGTGCAATGAGAAAGGCCCAGCACCTTTTGAAAAGGGATGTTGAGGAAATAATGAGAATCCTTATGAACCGTCTTTGCAGAATATGGCCAGTAAATTAAGGATTCTGAGAATACCTCCTGCAGCTAATCGGTTGTCTTAGAGGAGGACGGAGGTATTGCCGGGTGTGAAAACGAAGAAAGCTAACTTGTTACACAGTGAATATGTATCTCCATTCGAAGAGAGAGAGTGGCATCACATTGGATCAACTTCAAAGGAACCTCACGCTAAGCGGGGAACGATACGAAAAGCGATTTCCAGTGGAAAGATACGGAGTACGCTTCCGTTTTGGATGGGATCTAAAAGGAGTAATGTAGCAGTGTTAGATTGGAGAGCTAATAGAGACTGAACCCCATATATTGCACAGCAATGAATAACCAGTAGCTAATTCGTCGGATTATGGAACTACGTAAAGACGTAAAAGGGATTTGCGAATGCAGGCGGACCCCAAGATTTTTGGAGGGACGAGATGAGCGTAAATCAGGTCAAAGGAATTGCGATGACAAGTTGTTTTTTAAGCGGCTCGTTTGGTAATACTCGCGGCTAGTGCATATGTTAAGTGTGTCATCTAGTGAATGAGCCGCCTAGAAATTACCTGTGACAGTGACAAAAAAGGGACAGAAATGTGGGCGAACCAGTATAACTTAGGTTCGCTGGGAAAGAAGGTGGCAAGTTCTTCGCTTCCCCTTTTTTCTTTAAAAAGCACTGCTGAGGTTTTGAGTGGACTCCATTGTGAAATACCATGGGAGCTAGCACACTGTGAAATATTTTCAATAGCTAGTTGAAGTTGCCGTTCGAGAAAGGGCAGCCTGGGCATTTCGGACAAAATGAGAATGTATTAATTGCTAAGTCATCGAACATAGTAGGAAAGAAAAATTGGGAACAGATCGCTGGAATAGATAGGTAACAATATCATGAATCCTATAGAAGACAAATAGTAGTACACTTAAAAACACTACCCTGCGAACGCCTTTCATCCAGACCGTAAAAGTCCGAGTAAAGTGGTGTGACAGCATAGAAGAGCACCGAACCTGGATAGATCTGGAGGATAGATACGTGATAAAAGGCATTTGAGTTAAAAAGAGGGCGGAGTTGTCCGCGGGATAACAGAGCGAATGGAGTTTTAGAGAGAATCCCAGTTAAGCATCAACAACGCTTGTGTGTAAGCCTTATTCAAGGTCAAAAAAAGACACCAAGACCACAATTTCCCACGCACCTTGGACGAAGGCTCTCTCGGATTTACATGGTCCGTCTAGATAAATTTAACCAAGGGTCCGGCAGTCGAGCGATTTTTGCGGAAACCAAATGGGAAGTTTGAGAGAAAGCTTGAACGGCTCTCCAGAACAGGGATATATGCGGCCAATGTCATGAAACCATTAATCTCTCCATTGAAATTTACAGGAGTGACAGCAGTCAGCGAAATTGGTCTTTCGTTGTCTGCCAACTTCGGATCTATTCCGAAGTTTAGAGGAATAAAAATTGTGAAGTTACACAACGGCATGAATTTGGGAAAGGAAGATTAGTCCAAATAGATGGAAAAAGAAGATTCGATCCAAAGATTTTGTTATATAAATCCAGCAAAAATGCTGACGCCGGAAAGGGAATAGGATATGACGGAAGCATGATGACTGTAAGAAATCATGTCTGGAGCGCGAAAGGAACAACCAGGTGCATAAGTTAGTATTTGCCAATGGCAGTTTGATACTCTGCAAGTGTAAAAAGACGGTTGTAGGTTTGATATTTTCTTCTTACGCTGTTGAAAAGTCTGTGGTTATTGCTTGTCAGTTCTCAGTTTTTTGAAAGGCTTCAGTGTAGGGGAATGAACAAGCTCGAATGGCTAGCAAGCTATAACCTAACGCATCCGCTACCCCCGCAGGAGCGGAGAAATCGTATCAGTTATTTCAGGCCCATAACGGAGGACTGTGGTTGAGGAGTTGTTGGTTGGAGCGACGAGGTATTTTCTGTGTAACTTTCCACACTCAAGGAAGGGGAGTTGTGGGGTTAACAGTCGATATGTAAGTTCGAGAATATTGTTTACGCGTTTGCGATTAATATTCGACACACATAGATCTCGCTGCTAGAAGAGAGCAAAGCTTTAAAATAACTCTATGTTGTGAGGGGGGAATGGAGTACGGAGTCTCTAAATTTGTTTATTGCTCTTGTATGAGTCTTTCTTCTTCTCTTCAATATAAGGCTTGTGTGCCAGCTTACTCTCCTGGGACCAACAAGGGATAGTGCCGACCTGCCTGTCTGAGGAAGATGTGGAATGCCAAGCTTCCGCTGCGATTAGGATGACTTACTTCTGAAAAGAGCCAAGGACGAAAGGCATTCTTAATCAGAGTCGGAAATCGTTTATTAAAAGAGAGAAAGAGGGATAGCTGTCGCCTTGATAAAAAGGAGGCCCATTCGGGCTCGATCATTAACGCCAGCTGAGTGGGTTTTTGCATTGGACTTGGAGCAAGCTCGTTTAATTGCTATTTATTGGGGTAATGATCGCTGACCGAATAAATGAATTTCAAAGCGGGACCCAGGAAAAACGTTATTCGCATAAGGGAAATGGGAGCAAGAAGGTATAAATGTCGATACAAGAAGAAGTGTGTGTATCCAAACGTTCATAGGTAGGGAGTCCTTTGTTAAGGCATCCCAGGGAAAATAGGGTTAGGAGATTGCGTGAATTAAAGGATCTTGGACTTAGATGAAGTGAAAGAGTCACCCATAAGGGGTGGCGAAGGTTGAGGTCTAGTATAACACTTGTATAAAAACCGGAGCAGGGAGCTGTTTAAAAAGATGAGCTAAGTAGCTAAGTCGAGCTTAGTAAATTCACTACTTGGAGCCAAGTAGATTGTTGAACATATAGTAAGGTCGATGGATAAAGTGGAATTCTTTTGCCGCTACTGATGTATTAGCCTTTGCAGGCTTTGGAGAGGGACTGAAGGGAATGAGGGGATGTAGATTTGTGAATGAGTATTCCTGCTCCTCTATACAGAAAATGTGTCACCTCTTAATCATAATAGATAGTTAACGAGCGATTTTAAATTCAGGTATGTGTATAAGGAAGTGCGACAGAAGGAATAGTCGGAGGAAAGTTCTTGACAAATTATTATTAACACTTTGGTCTTCAGTGTACATATGTTATTAGTTGAACAAGTTCTTTAAAATTATAGTAAGTAGCCACGACAATTCAATTGAAGGAAAGTAGTCATGGTGAGTTATTACTATTATAATGGTGGTCTATTAGAGACAATTTGTCTCTATGTGACTGGGCCGGTAATGTTAAGGGGTGTTGGATGAGAGGGAGTTGAGACGTGGGTTACGGCGAGGGGGGGACAAAACCTGGCATGGGGCCAGTATAGTCTAACACCAGAGATTTGTTAGGTGTATGAGTTTTAGGGAGAGGATTTTCAGATGTATTTGTTGAAAGAGCTTCACCATGAATATGCCAGATAAGTTGAATTCAACCGATACCAACTTTTTATGTGGGTTTGGTTTGTGTAAACTAATAAGAAGAGCATATCGTTACATGCTCATAATTTATATTAGTGAGAGCAGTTTCAGAATCCGCTTGGGCAAGCAGATTCAGAAATGTGGGAGGGCATAGAGTTGTTTCCATGTAAATGGGTAGGAAGTGTATCCAGAAAAGTGGTTGTCTTTTTGAGAATGTTATATGCGTGGTTACGACATATCTCTCTCTATGT
>JABUQX010088969.1:0-19150 GCA_015478945.1 Trachelipus rathkii | reverse complement strand
ATGCTCTGCTTTTTTTTTATTATTTTATATATATATATATATATATATATTATTATATATAATATATAATATCATTATATAATATAATATTATATATATATATTATATATAATAAGCGTGGAGTCTTGAGGAACGGACCAAACTCCAGGACGGATTGTACACAGGATAATAATGTAAAAAAAACTCATATGTTCTTATCCGATTGTCATTTGTTTCCATTTTATAGTTAGCTTAATGACAATTAAACAAAATTTCATACATTAATAATGTAGATATTATTACGCAAATTTTTACATAAATGTTCGAAATATACCTGCTCATTGCACCTCTAAATAATTTTACTATGGCTTCGTCTACGATAAGGCGGCTGTGCTTCTCCTGATTGTTTCATGTCCTCCTTTAATAACGCCGCCTGCAGCATTTTGAATATGTCGAATTAGTGCCATCCCGAGTGTCCACTTTGGTACTTTGTATACGTCAGTTCTTGTAACCAGCGCCCATAAGACCAATAAATCTAGACAGTGTGAGGTTCTGGAGTATCTCTGAGGCAACTAATTGGACCACCAGCGCACCACATCCAACGCATCGTGCGGAAACCATCCGTCCAAATGCTGCCTGACCTGACGAGCGAAATGTGCGGGAGCTCCATCATTACTAAAAAATACATATGCATTCTGATATTTAGAGGAACATCCTCCAATAGTCCTTGTAATTCATTTTCGTATAAAAATTCGTAATAGGTGGTCTCCTGTGAGGGAATTCTCAAAATTTATGAAGGCCAATTTAAATAAACCCATCGACCATTCCACACCACCACGTTACCGAAAACCTATGCTGAACAAAATGCTCCTCAACTCCTCTTTGCGTGGACTTTTCGTTCTTGCGCACACATGACTGAATTGCGGACGTTACATTAATGGCCACGTAGCGATGCGCGTAAATGGTTGCCTTGCATCGCCTTGTTGGGGGAAAAGTATGGGCGGATACAACACGAGTGATTTATTAGTTATCTCCACCGACAAATATCCATACATTTACCATTGAATCCTTTCCGGTTGTAGATGTTTGGACTCTCTGGAACATGGTATGGGTATAAAGCTTGCTCAGGGAAGTGTGTTTATTACTCTTTTTTGGGATGTCCAAAGTTGAATGGTCCAAACTCTTGCGAGGAGCTCGTTTCAGGGTTTATATCAGCACTGGCGGTAGTTTTCCAGTCTTCTTAAAGTTTGTTGAAAACCTCTGAGAAAGTACGTTTTTATTAGGATGTCTGTGATGGTGAAACCGTTGACGATATTCTTCACAGCAGCGTGTTAGCACTGTCATTGCAAAAACCATAAAATCAAACACATATTATGCAGTTTCAAGATGTGAATAGGTGTTGGGACATTTGTGGTAACCACTTTAATGGAGCACACTCGAAGATGAACATTTGTAATGCACGAGTCATAAGTCCACACTGATACTGATTAATAGTAGGTAACTATTTTGCATATCTTTCTGATCCCGATGTTCCATGGTTGTTTTCAAGGATTCAAAAAGTCATGTCTTCTGATACGATTGGCATTTGTTTTCGAACATTGTATTATAAGCTTCTAGGCAAAATGCGTAAATGTTTAGAGGTCAATCGCGGTATTTTCGAACATTTATTAAAATAACACACTATGAATTTACGATAATGTTATATTTAATGAGAATTTGTTTGTAATATAGTGTGCAGAGGGGTGTCACACCAAATTTTTATGAAAAAATCGAGGGATATACTCTAAAAAAAATAGATGAGGAATAGAATAATGAAAACGAAATCGTCGCTCTCTTAGGGAAAAAAAGTACTACAGCCTCCTTCAAAGTTATTAAAAATATCCATTGGATTTTCTGATATAATATTTTTTTTCACATGGTATACTCTAAAAAAATAATAGATGATAGCCTTCAATAAAAGCGGGAATAATGAATTTAAGTCTTTAAGGAAAAAAAGTTACGAGCCTCTCAAATGTTTAAAATTTTTCCATAGGCTTTTCTTATTAAATCAAAAAAAATTTAGTGGGCCTCGCGCTCGTTTAGGACCCACCTAGTTCAGAGTCTCTCAAGTCTTTTTAAGGAGACATATATGTCTCTCTATATCATACCAAACAAATACTTATCATAAAGCCTGAACACTAGAAGGGCCTGAAATGAGCACATAACCCTTATGGGATCAAAAATGAAAAGTGCTATGGGCGTTTTAAAAACTTTGAGTGGCTGTAACTTTTTCCTAAATAGACTGCCGATTTTCGGGTCATTTATTTCTTCCATTTTTATTTTTTTAGCAGATATATCCTGTAATTTTTAAAAAATCGGGGGTGACATCCCCTCTGCAATACTATTACCTTTGGTTTAATTGTCATTACGCTATAAAATGAAAACAAATGTAAATCGAAGGTAAGAAAATAAAGGTGTTTTTACTATTATTACTCCTGTGTACAATCCGCTCCTGGATTTTGGTCCGTTCATCTCCCGACTCACCCACGTATATAAGTTTGTAGTATAATTTGTAAACCTTAATATATATTTACCAAAACATTGGTGATCATGGAATTGATGAGAATATTTATAGTTTTATTTACAGCATGTTGGGAGAAGAGCAAGATATCATAGTATTAGAAAAATATCCTTTATATAATCAATCCTTCAAGAGACGTTTTTGTTTCAATAATAAAACAATACGGCAGAGAAAGTCGGCTAAAAGATGGATGATAGCAACGGAGACGATTATTAATTAAAGGAAGTTAATGAGGAACAAATAGAATGATTTTAAAGATGAATGAAAGATTTTTTGGGGAAATTGTGTATTATTAAACATGCAAATGTTTTATCAGGGAACAAATACATATGATTTTTTTTTTGTTTTCTTCGTAATTGTGGTTTGTGTGTTCTTTAAATTTTTAAATTGATTTTGGGAATGATATAATTATAAAGATATAATTTTTTTGTATTTCCTATGCCATTGAAAGTTTTATTCTTTTTATTAATTTGGTTTTCAATGTTTGAGGTCCATATATGATATTCTTTCCAATGATAAAAATCTGAACCGTTTCTCTCTTAGGGATTACGGGGAGTATTATGTTGTGAGGTAAGACATATGCCATACCATGCCATACCAACCCAACAACTTGGATATCCAAGTTATTGGGTTGGTATGGCATGGGTTGCTTCTTTCCATGACAATGGAATCGAGGTTGGAATTAAAACCCGGATTAAGAGGATATATAAATTTGGGTGGGTTTTAATTGGATTCGGAAGCTAAATTGGAGTTGGATCGGAAAGCTTTCCCGAAACCAGAATATGAACCTGAGTCGGATTCGAAAATAACACGTTCTTAAATAGTTGAAATCGAACTGAAATCGAAATCGCATGAGTTTCAAAAGTTGAAATTAGAACTGAAAATGAAATTCGAAATCCAAAATAATCGGATTCGGATTCGGATTCGGATTCCTAACTCAAGTCGGATTATCTTATAGTCGATTTTACATCCATATTCCTCCCGATCGACAGCATAGGCGTGTCTCTCATAACCAACCACGCACACAACATTCCGTTCTTTGCCTCACCCTTGTAACTTGTCCTTCGCACTAGCCTATACTGATGCACATCAGTGATTCATTCACCATACATTATGATCACCCTTTTAATCATACTAATTTTTCAATACTGTTACAAAGTAGTTCTCAAACCAACCTGCACATTGCTGAATCGCTTTACATTACAGAAATTAAACCTTCGTTAAACAGGGACAGTGGTCCTTTTGAAAATACTTATGCTCCTCTCCATTTTGTTTCTTCAATGGGAAGAGGCTTATCCAAGCTGGCAACATCTACAGTTGAGAAACTCGTATGTTTCTATTTTTGCCCCATAATTTGTGAATCTTAAACTTTGAAAATTAAAAAAAGTTAATCTATTAAATTATCCATTCTTCAAAATTTCCTAAATAAGATTGTTTAGGATAAATAACATTGAGTTATGATCAAGGATATAGGTTTCTGCTGAAATTCGGTAGTTTATTTTAACTTAGTCTTGTTATTGTTAATTGTTCAAGAAGAATTAATAATGTCATCAATTATTGGCTACGTGTAGTAATTTAACTTCTAATTTATCTTCTTTGTTTCGTTAATACTTAACGACATATTATTTAGAAGTTTTAGTAAGCTGGTACTTTTTCTCTTCCCTGTATTTATATTGCGTTTGTATTATTTGTTTCTAGCTGATGATGGAAACTATGTTGTTTCCGAAACGTTGTGAATGTGTAACATATAATGATTTATCCTTGCTGTCCAAAAGCTTGGTGCGACTTTTATCCTAATATAATATATTAAATATATATATATATATATATATAATGTATTGTATATATTTAAATTATATATATATATATATTATATATAAATAATATATATATTAATATTATATTATATATAATTCAATTTTAAGGTATTATGACATAATATAAATATAATATTAGGACTAGAAAATATATATATTTTAACAATTGTGTATCTATTGGTCTTACCTTGAATTTGTTGTTTTCAAAGATTTTGCTCTTTGATTAATTCTTGTAGCCCTAAGTAACTAAGCTAGAGGCTTTAGTTAATAGCACTAACTAAATTAAGTAGGTAATTGATTAGTTGAAGGTAAAGAGAATAGAGATAGATGGTTGAAATGGTTGAAAAGAAAAGACAATTATCTCTTTTTCTTTACATTTTTGATTATTAATTTTGATTTTCACAAGCCCACCAGTCACCAATTAGGACCGTTATTGAATCAGTAATGACATATTGTTTTTTTCCTAGTGAATTCTGGACAATTATACCCAATATTAGCAAAGTACAAAATCCACTAATATAATGTAAGTTGAAGCATTTATGAGTTTTTATATCCTACATCTAAAAACGGTACTAAAATAAAATAAAATAGAAGAAACATAAGTGAAAGTATATCCCTTTCTGTCCGGCAATAATAAAACTCTTGAATTTTTTAAAAAATTTATTTGATACAAATCAAAATAGATGTTGTTAACTCATTTCAAAAGAAAAAGAAATAAAAAATTCATCTGGGTATAAATTGGGCACGTGGTACTCTGAAGTACCATCAGTCCTCTAGTATCATAAGAAAGTGTGAGAATTATGAAAAAATAAAAAACTCAAATATTGTTTCCTCATCTAAATTTCAACAATATATATATATATATATATATATATATATATATATATATATATATATATATATATATATATATATATATATATATATATATATATATATATATATATATATATATGTGTGTAAGGATATTAAACTATAATATTTTTAAATTTTATAATTATTTATATATATATATATATATATAATATATATATATATATATATTATATAATTATATATTATATATATATAATATATAATATATATATATATATATATTATTATATATATTATATATATATATTATATATAATATATATAATATATATATATATATATATTAGGGTACTATTGAAATAATAATAAAAACTTTCTGATGTAAAACAAAAATTAGTAACATTATAATTGGAAAACCATTAATTTGCCTTCATGATATTAAAAAAACAATTTTAGAATTATTAACAACATAGGTGCACTCACACCAGCTTTGTTTCACTTGTACTTATCCGAAATATCATTACATTTCTAGTAAACCATACCGATAGGATCTTCCCTTTACCTTTCAGGAATATGGCCAGTGGGTCCCTTTGTTGCTTAACCTTATATCATGAGGTACAGAATATGAAATTTTCCTACTCTTGTTTGAGTGATGCTTTACAATGCCTTTAGAAACGAGCCCCATTGCCAAATTCCTTTTGAAGTCTAGTAATGGAATCTTAACATTAGCATCACAGTAAATTACATAAGCGTTAACTACTGCCATGTCTATTAATCCAAAAAACAACCTGTGCCACCATTTCCTGCTTTTCCTATCAATTCCATAAAGACCACGAAGCATGTCATGCTTATCTATACCTCCCATGAATTTATTGTAATCGTGAACTATTTGGGGACATGGAACAACAATCTTTGTTCCATCTCTGATTGTCCTTGCCACTGTTGTTTCTTGGATACTGTGAAAGTTTGATGCAAGATAAACAGATCTTGAGTCCTTCCACTTATAAGCAGTGATCCCTTGATCTGTGGAGCGGTAATCAAACTGACCTCTTTCAAGCTTGGAATCCACTTCCATGGAAGGAAAATCTTTCCGTGTTGATCAAATTGTACCACAGGCATATGTATTTTCGACTTTAAGTTTTTCCATCAATGGAAAAGATGAAAAGCAATTGTCAAAAAACAATTTATAACCTTCACCTAAATAATCTTTGGAAAGACATAGCACAACACTTCTTCCTAATCCATACCTCTTTTTATTATCATCCTCGTCACCACCTTTCTTGCCTGTTGTAGATTCAAATTAGAGATTATAACCTGAAGAGTCGCCTAAACACCATATCTTGTAGCCACGCTTTATTGGCTTCATAGGGTTATACTGCTTCATTGAACTTCTACCTTCAACACAAAGTTCTCTCTTTGGAGAATATAAATTTTTAAATTTTTCATTTAACATTAATACTAATGGTGAAATTTTATACAATTTTTCACCAAGGTGATCTTTGATTTTAGAGTTGTCATTTGCTTGCAGGTATCCTAAAATATTTGAAAACCTATCCCTGGTCATGTGACTAGAAACAAAGTCATTTTTCATGTCTACAGAAGTAGACCAATAATTTTTATATGATGGCATAACTACGTATCCCATGTAAATATTTAATCCTATAAATACATACATTTCATCTAAACATACATTTAAATTAAAAAAAAATTGGGTAGCATATAAATTGGTTTGAAAGTAAATATGTTCTACCAGTGCTGCGTCTAAAAATTTCAAGAAAAAATCTGTAGTGCTTTTACAGTTAGTAAAATAAGACTCTGTATAACCCTGATGAATTGAAAAGTCACTAACTTTTGAGGCTTGCTCCTTTTTCTTCCATTTGCGTTTTACTTTATTGAATGTTTCGTCTTCAATTCCATTTTTTTGATGTTGTGTTGCTACCGAAGTATTCTGTAGATCACTAGGATTGACAATTATTACACACCTGGATTTTTCATTCTGTTGAATAGAATCGTATTCAACAGTTTCCTCATCTAAAGCTTTGGATAACGGATCCATTGAAGAGCCCTCATCTTCAGATTCACTTTCTTGATCCGTTCCATATTCAAAATCAGAAGGGATTTCATCTAAAAGAACATCAACAGCGACATCATTTATTATTGGCTTTCTTCTGTGAGTACTCATCTATGGATATATATATATATATATATATATATATATATAGTATATATATATATTATATATATATATATATATATATATATATATATATATATATATAAATATATAATATATATATATATATATATATATTATATTTGTGATGTACGAATGTGAATCTTTTGACATCTGCGGATGAGGATCTCCGTGACATCACTAATATATATATATATATATATTATATATATATATATATATATATTGATATATATATATCAATATAATTAATATATATATATATATATTATAATATATATATATATATATATTATTATAGAGATGAGATGAGAGAGGAGAAGCAAAGACATTAATTCTATATATTATATATAAGATATTCTATGTATATTTTTTATATATATATATATATATATATATATATATATATATATATATATATATATATATATATATATATATATATATATATATATATATATATATATATATATAAGATCAGGTAATTATTCAAAAAATTTCTAGAAATTAAAATCAAATATAATAGTTTCCCCTAAAAAAATGAAAATTTGGCAATCTCCTAACTAACGGTTCTTTGAATAACCAGTAACAAAATAGCAGTAAATTAATAAAAAATAATTTAATTTGAATTCGTTTTTAGTGTTAAATTTATCTATATACAATTGTCTAAAAAGTAATTTAATTAAAACATCGGAACGTACCTTCTAACACTATAAAAACTTCATCAAAATTGCAATAAACTTTGAGAGAGGGATTTTAGGCAAGATCTTAGGAAAAAAGCATATATTGTTTACATTTCAAAAAAAAGATGCCAGATATCACTGGAAAACAAAAATTCCATCCTTTCTTCAGCATACCGTCAGCACCTAAAAGAGTAATTATTAAAATAGTAAGTTTAACAGTTTTTTCAAAAGACGGTATTTTAAAGTACCGTTAGTCCTGAAAGGGATATAATAGTTTTTATATCCCAAAATAAAACCAAAATAGAAGAGAATATATGTGGAAGTATTTAATAGTTTTTATATCCTCCCACTGAAGAGTTGCGATGAAAACCATTGCAATTAAAAGAATTAAAATTTTTACAAATAAGATAAATTCCCGTGAAGGAATTCTTGACACTTGATAGCAGCCTGCCTAAGTGGTCTTTCGTTGAGTGAATTGAGATGAGAACTTTGATTCTGTTGAGAGTTGAGTTGAGGTGAATTTATGCCTGAAGTTGAGGGTTGTACATCTACAATAGCAGTATCACTATTACTTTGAATAACTGAATTAGAATTTGAGGGATCAACTTGATCTGTATTATCATTGTTTTGACCATCTGAATTGGAGAAATCACTGCTTATTTCAGAATCAACTTCTCCACTGGAGACAGAGTGGGTAATAGATAACTCCAATGGGTAGAGATGACAAATAGAATGATGAAAGGTTTGTCCATCTCCCCTTTTTAATAACACACTCCTGATTTTATTGTCATCACCAACAATGACTTCCAGAACTCTGCCCAAAAGCCAGAAGGGTCTAGGCTTGTTAGGTGTCTGAATCAGAACAATATCTCCAATCTTGATTTTGTTGGTCCACTCTGGCTGATAGAGATTTCTACTTGTCTGGCGAAAATTTACTAGGTAAGACTCATACCATAATTTCCTGAAAGTATCTAAAACTCTTCCTTGAGCAGTTTAGAGTTATGGCTAAGTCTTTTTGTGAGGGAGGAAGTTTTTCCATATTGGGTGGAAATTTCATTGAATATGAAGATTGAATTGCCATAAGGCTTCAAAAAAGGAATTGGAGCAATGATTTCCAAATCATTATCTGATGACCTATAGGTTAAAAGGTCTTGAATTGATAACATTGATAATATTTTGAAATAGATTGTTAACAGCATTGAAAGTAAGCTTAAGGTTGCTTACCATATAGTTTTATAGAACATTCCCATAACTGTTCTTTATCATTCTCTCCCAACTGATCCCCACCAACTGGAATAGATTTGAATTCTTGTAATGTTTGATGTTATCTGATATTGCATATTGTTCGGAGAAACATAATCTGAAGACAGAAATTCCTAACAGTTTATTCCACCTTGTTTCTGAATTCCGGCATTATCTGAGGTACAAAACTGGAAGGTTATGCCATATATATTTGTGAAACGTTGGAATGAAAGTAAAAAGGATTCAGTGGACATATCTGGAAGGACATCAACATGAATAGCTCTGATATTAAGGCAGGTGTAAATTAATAGATACATTTTTGAAGTTTCTTATTATTATCCTCTACAAAGAGATGTCCTGTAAAATCCACACCAATATGCTCAAAAGGACGCACAAAATTAACTCTATGATGAGGAAGATTAGTCATTTTTGAATATTTGAAGGGAATACTGTTAAATTTTTTGCAAATTATACATTCTGACAAAATATTCTTTACAGCCTGCCTGGCCTTGGTAATTCAGAAGCCATGAGATCTGATGAAATTGATAGTGGTTTGAGCACCCAAGTGTTGACACCTAGAATAAAAATCTCTTATGATTAATCTAGTGAGATGATGATCCTTGCCAAGAAGAATTGGATTTATCATATCGTCATTATATAAAAGTGTCTTGGCAATTCTCCCTTTGGATCGGATTATGCCTTTATCATCTATGAATAAATTAAGTTGATTAACTACAGCAGTGGAATTTCATCCTTTTTAGGATTTTTGCTCCAAATATTTTCCTTAGAGAAAATAATATTTTGCATTATCTTAAACCAATAGAGTTGGGCTTTCTCATCACAATTTTCATCCAGCTAATATCCTCATGCTAATGAATGAAATATTTTGAAAATTACCTTATAAAGCTTATGCACACCTGAGTAATCTTTAAAGGGTAACAAAAGACTGAGTAACAACCATAGATGTGTGACATTGTAAAAGTCTTTCCTATTGGCCTCAGACAACATTTAGCTTACAATAGGTATTGAGATTGATCTACGAAGAAGAATCCACGAAGGACCTTAAAGCATAATCGGTAATGTTTGAAATTAAAAGTAGAGGTATATAAACACCTCTGGTAGTCAGAGTCTTGTCTGTGGTATGGTTTCTCTTTCCAAGATAGTTTATTGATTCTAAGCAATTAAGAATTATGGAGTTACCTTGTACTTTAGTTTCACACTCGATTTTAGTTTTAGTATTTGGCTAGATTTCTTTGAGCCTGTTGTTTAGAACAATAATATTTTTTATTTTATTGCTCTTTTATTTAATGAAATAGAAATGAACTAACAATCGATGAGCGAGCCCAGAAGCTCTAACAAAATACACCCTTTTAATGCTATGTTTGAAATGTTTACAAACATATAGAAATCCTGAATTAATATTGAAATGCCCGATCTCCTCCCTTCTGATTTACATAATGAAAATTAATTAAACATTAGACAACAACTCCAAAGAGGACAAAACCCTAGATTTGAGGGGGGCCACCTTGGACTTTTGTTATAAAAACGTAAATTATAATCCTTGACCTACACTATAAAATACAAACCATAACTAAGACGTTGAAGCATTAATCCCGATCCGGGATACCGGGATACCCTCACAGAATGGATGATTCCAAGCGCGTTTGTGGGAAGAAGGTGAGGAAATAGAACTCCTTCAATCTCGTTCAAAATATTGTGCAGTTTAACGTTAAATATGAAACAATTAGTGAGAGGACTCAAGAAGAACTTATAATCCTCAGAACGGGACGCCTTCATCCACCACATAGAGACCTAATGCTGCACATCAATTCACTTGACTAATTTAATAATACGAACCTCTATAAAGCTACGGGTAAAAAATAGATATTTATAAGGACCAAAACCTTGGACACGTCTGAAACAAAAATCTTTTGTATTCCGGGGCATCAGCCATATAATCGAAAATTTTGCTGTTTAACTATCTGTAAGGGATTAAAAAGAATATTCCAAGAACCTTATCTTCTGATTCCTGAGTTGAACTATTCTACCCTCTCCTTCCATAATAGCTCTTAATTGATCATTATTAGGTAGTCCCAACTTCTAAGATGGAAACCACCATCTTCCATTCTTTTGTTGCATTCATGATAAAGTTCTTTTAAATGTTGCAGATCATTGCCACTAATAATTAAATTATCAACAAAAAAATTATTCAATAGAATCTGAGTACATGCATCATCCTTATAAGACTGAGCATGATGCTTGATGATATAATTGAGGATGAAAGGTGATGATGTGAAACCAAAAACAATGGTTGAGTATGGATAAGCTTTAATTGACCATTACTTCTCCAAAAAAGCAAAAGCGATTGCGGTCTTCAATAGATTTTAACTTAATCTGAAGGAAGGCTTGTTTTATATCCGATAACATAATAAACTGATTTGATCTGAACCGGAATAAATGTCCTAATTAGGAAGACAATATATCTGGTCCAGTATAAGCTGTCTCATTTAGAGATGGAAAGGAGTTACTTTTAAGAGAACAGTTAAACACAGGCCTAACCTTTGTCTGGGAGGAACTCAAATATAATTTTTACTATACAGAGGCTATTGATACTCTGAACTCTTCTCAATAATACCATCAGCTAATGTCAAAAATATAAAGACTCATTTACATAGGCTATAATTACTAAATTTTTTATTCTTTGTAAATTTTTCATGAACTCTTGAATTACTTAAAAAGATCCCAATTCTTAAAAATGTTTAAGATGAGGCAACAAGGGAACGTTTATTTCAATCCATGGAAGAATCTATACGATATCTTTTCCGTCTTTTGATAATCTTAATACCACCTTTTGAATTTTTCAAATTCTGTTTTCAAATCAATCTTACAGATTTGATTATTATGCATACCTTCAATATACCCTTAAAGGACTTACTAATTTGAACATTTGTTATTTCTAATCCCTTGCTCTATACTATGATATTAGTTCTAGAACTGTGGCTTAAGTGATTAAAATAAGAATATGTATCGGATTTTAAAGACATGCATCTTAACACATAGTAAGATTTAATGGCAAAATCTGAGAGGAAATTTCATTTTGGTTTTATTGGAAATTCCTTTCCTGATTATTCCTTTGATTTTGATTTGGTTGATTTTTAAAAAATTAGATAAATGATTATGATTAATGAATGTTAGCCTTTATAAATTCCATTTTGGAACAATTGAAGTTGTATTTGAAAATCTTCTTTAGATTCTTTGTATATATAAAATAGTATATATGATCCCAAATGGAATAAAGTAGATCATCTCTTAAACAGCAATATTACGATTCGCTCATACATTTAGTTCAAAGATAGTATGTCGAGAAATATCTATGTAAAATCAACACTGATACGATTATTAAGGCATCCCTCAAATTAAAAAATATGATAATATATATAGAACTCTTTATTATATAAGACTCCGAATATCAGCTTTTGATAAAGATTTATTCATGAAATTTATTCATAGAGCCTTATCTACGAACTTAATCTACATAACTAATATTGAAGAATCCTTCATAATTACAGAGAGAGGATAGAAACAAGACTGCGTCCATATATATCATATGTCTCACAAAACAGTCTACTTCTCCAAATGACGGGTTTAGGTAAACCTAAATAGGTTTTTATATCGTTATTGAGTGCTTTGATGATTCTCTTATTAGATGTAGTTAGAGTTGTCATAAGCACTCTTTTCAGAAAGATAAACCTTTGTAAGCCATCAAGTCGATCAAAGGCATCGAAATGAAAAGTCGAATAACCTTACACAATATTCATACCCCTCTATAGTTATTGAGTTAGGCAAACAAATTATAAATTATTGGTACTTTGATTAAAACTAAGACATATATAATTTGCGAGAGTGGTGACTTTTCTTTTATTTTTTTTATTTTTAACTTAAAAAACAGTATAATTAATTTCTTTCTCAGAGAACAGTTATCCAGCACATTTTCTTTTTGTTTTTATTACGCGCGAAAAAGTGATTCATGCAGCATATTTAGATTTCCTTTTTATTTATCCAACATTATTTTACCTTTTGTTTTAATGAATCTTCTAGTACTTGAAGTTTAGTCTGATAAAAAAAAATCTTTTTACTAATTGTTATTGACCTTGGTATATAATGAACAAAACTTACATGATTTTGAATAACTTGATTTTAGTATTAGGAAGAATTTATAAAATAGTATGAAGAAGCTCTCATTCCTAAACTTTAATTTATGCAATTTAGTATAAGTATTTAGATAAATTCTACAAAGACAGAATTGGAGTCCAGGCCTATTATTATAGATTTAAAGACTCAATTTTGAGTCCTTTGATTTTTTCAAGTATTACTTATTTACCGGAGACTAATCTGGCTAATCCGGAGTATTTTAATTTTTAATTTTTGAATATTATTATGGAGATGGAACTTGTTGCAAAATTTTGAACTTTTTATTTTTTTTGAGTTTGATAATAATTTTTTTAATAACTTCATAATATAGTTATCGAAATATTTGTTTAAACACTGAGTTACATTGGTATATCAAGCTGCGCAGTAATCTCCTATATTAATACTCACATTAGTTAAAATGTTTGATAAAACTATGTGCCTGAGTACAACTAACCGTGTAGGCTCCTTCAAGATATAATATATTAAATTTATTATAAATCCCTTATAACTCACAACTTCATATATTAATCTTCCTTTTGATAGATGATAAAAGTAAAGCAACCATGAACTTTTCGCTTGAATTAAATAAAAAATCTTTATCTCAATACTTTGGGTCAAATACTGGCTTTAAAGATGATTTATTTTCTAATGACTCTCAATCATATATCTCTGATAATTTACTCGCTTACCGCCTCCAAAATAAATAATTATCTCAGAATTAAGACACACTTTTCATAATTATTTCTAACTAATAAATTATAAAAAGCATTTTATTAATAATGTTTAGAGTATTTGCTTCATTGTAAGTTTATTTAATTTCGGTACTTGTAATATACTTTTTTTTTACTAGAATACATCTTTAAGAAAAATTGTAATCTAGCGATTAACAGCTTGCGAGTGGCGAAAGAAAACATTGCAATCATGATTACAGTTTCATAGTTACGGTTCAGGAAAGAAACCATACAATCTCAACCAAAAGAACTTTATCGATTCACCTATTTATGACTGAAAAGTAGTTTTTTGAGGGGTTGTTCTACTTTTGAATCCCTTTAGATTTCTTAATTTTCGCTTCTATGATTGAGTAGTTAAGAGCGACTAGGTGCCTGAATCTCGCTACACAACTCTCTCGTTATAGAAATCAGGAACGAGGGAGGGTCCATGCTTCGTGATCGATTATTATAGTTGTATTATTATCTCATATTGTATCCCTTTATTTAATTTCTTTGAAAGGCGATCTACGTGTACTCCGAACAAGATCATTTACAGTGCACACTGACAATCTTTACGAAGACAGTTAATACCATTCGCTGTAGGCGCTTACTCTTCTATCTGACGTAAGATAAAACTACTTGTGCTTGAAGATAGACAAAGTCACTAGAACATAGCTGTAGATTTTATTTAACTTTATCAAAAGAGCTCTGTATCTCATGGGTCAACTTGCAACTTTTGGAATTCGTCGTGAGATTAAAGCTTGAATGACAAGACAAATATTGAAACGTTTGTAAGAAAGAGGAAAAAATGGTAAGGTTCCAGACCAACAATAAAATGTTTAAAATTTTGATTAAGTTGAAATGAAATAATTCTTATAGTGCCCTCATGAAAGCCTATAGTTTGAGTTTGAAATTTTTTAGGAAAAACACTGAACAGAATGGTAGCGCTGAGAAACTGCGCTGCTTTCCTTAACTCTCCTTACGCAAAATTTTGAATTAAATATCACTCTGAGATTTATATAAACTTAGACAATAAAACGCCATATGCTACTCCGATAGGCCTAATTAGGACCACTTACACCGTCTCTGATCTCGTGCGGGCTCTCTGCCTTCCGTTGATGTTTGCGTGCAACATACCTCACTTATAATTTTCACAATTCAACGCATGATTCATTTGTGTGTGATCTCTCTTGTAATTATCTGATTCAGACTAATACTCTCTCACATGTCTTATCTCAAGTAACCTATTATATAATGATTTGTATTTATTTAATTTTAAGTTCCAATTTATAAATAACGTAATAGATATTCTAATATTTGCTTATCTTAAACTCCTTCTTTCTCAGTCGAAGCAGTGGTGGTGTATAGTGTATCTAACTCGATACTATATATATTTAATATTGTATATGAATATAATATCATAATGGTTATATATAATACTAGTATATGTAGTTTTATATGAGTAAGAAGCTAAGATAAGCTAGTAGTGTTTTAAGTTGTTTGCCTATATATAGATATATATATATATATTGAATATAGGATTACTCCATAGATATCTATATAATAGTTTCATGTATATGCTTTATTCATACTCAGTATCTTATGTATAAAATCGTATAATGTTTTACGTTAACCGAATTATATTGCACGTATAAGGTTTGCTATAGTAGGTCTATCGATCAAGGTATGCGGTATACACATTCAATGAAGTCGGGGCTTTTAACTTTTGGGGTGATAGGTAAGTATAAACTAATATCTGATTTTATGATCTTCTTCTTCTTCTTTCTTCTTCAGGTACATCCTTGTATGTATTTATTGCCCAATATGGAGATGAGAGATAGAGAGATGTGCTTTGTCGACGAAGGAGATATCTATCTCTGAAAACTGGATAACCGTGCGGGAATTTAGTAGAGAGAACATACACAAGTCGAAAAGAAAGCCAGCCTTACGCGCGGCCCCTCCAGTAAGCGCATAATTCAGTGAAGAACTAGTTCATCCGCAGTTTCAGTAAGAAAATCGCGCACCTTAAACGCTTCATGGACAAGCGATGGACCCTTCCACTATGTAGATCGCAATGTGTAAGAGGTTATCCGCTGGTGGTACCCATGGTTTGATCCATATCTCATGATTATGAATTCCCCCTCACAATCCCCGCCATTCACTCCTGTTATACACCTTTCTTTCGCCTCTATCAAACTCAAATTGGTCCTCCTTCTATAGAGCCTGATTACGCTATGATTTACTGACTCATCCATGTATTCTCTTGCGTATCGGTCGGTGCCCAGCGGCTCACGTGTCCCTAACACACTCACCACGTATACATCCGCTTAACCAAGCGACTATCAGTAGTATTCGCAATATTCCATTGATGACCAAACCATCTCAAAGTACTTTTGCATTTGTAATTACTGTGCAGTTGGTACCCCTTCTTTCGAACATCGCCCAGATCTACTCTTTTGGAGGGTCTATAAAGTTCATTAGCTGACATCTCTAGGCGCATCCAATTGCTTCTCACACCTAGCACACCCCTAAGATTGTCCATCTGAACAATTGAACTTTAGACTATACTTCTTATCCAGACCATAGTCTACAACTACTATTATACATTAACACAGGTTAACAACATACCCTCATGTAAAACCCCGTGAGCACCATGCAAGAGACTTAGTCCCGTTTATCATATACTCATACCAGCACGATTATTCCGCACAAGGCGCACCTTCCTTGCCATTCACCAACAAATTAAGATTCACTGAATACACGTGAGGCGTTTCAATCATCCGTTCCTGTTAAATCATCCACATATACCCTAAATATTAAACTTAAAGACACTATGTTCAGCATAGAGAGTTGCTCACCATATGTAAGATCACACCTCATCACACTGAGGAGTGAGTGTTCGTCTCACTCCAACAGTATGACCGATGAAACGTGTAAGACTTTAGTCCGATTGTGGGCGTGCGTACATATCTATCCACAAAAGCACAGTGGAGTGGAGCAGCTGTGAAATTGTAATTATAGTTTTGTTTTCAATTAGTATTGATATATAATTATGTATGGTCTAGGAATAGGTATATATATATATATATATAATATATATATATATATATAGTATATATTATAATTCTAACCTTCTACAAATATTAGTTAACATATACTGTTATTAAATGATGTGAATTGTATATATATATATTACTAATTATATAGGGATCCTTTGAATCATTTAAGTCTTTGAATAATTTGTCTTTAATATAAAGTAGAAAGAAGACATAAAAACAAATATAGAAAATCATTTTTGGTGATGGATGCTCAACTTCATTTTGCCCTTAATATTTAAAAAAAAATTCATTTTATTAGAACATCTTCCCAAGTGTTGAATATTACTGAATTAGAATTTGGCATCACATAATAGCATTTTGAGTAACCGATCTCTGTTGCCCAAGATGAACCTATATGCTTGTTATAGTTTACAGTTTGGCAAAGAATTGTGATCATTAAAAGAAGGGTGTCCTGGAATTTACCTTTAAACTTGTAATCTAAGAGCGGGGGAATTTATGTAATTTTTTCAACGCAAAAATTATAATCAACATACTGTTTGAAATAGTTAGTACGATGTAGTTAGATCAGTATTTGATGGTCTGTTATACGTTAAACCTACAAATTTTTTAGGATTTATCCTGTTTTCACTCATCTTTCAGTTGCATTGTTAAACTTGGTTTAACTTGTCGGTCTTTCCTGGTTATTTTCGCAGCCCAAGTCTTGATTATCCTTTCTCAGAGAAACCGGAAATGCTACTTCTGGTTTTACTCGTCTTCCCTTAGGTGTTTCGCATCTGTTTGAGTAGTATCATTTCAAACCCTTTTATCACAGTCCCACTCGAGAAAATAGTGAGCTCTCTCAGACAGAAAGAAATGAGATTTTAGTTTTATACTTGTTACGACAACAATATATCTGTTATTTAAGTTCTTCACTACTGCGGACAGAATATAGATCCTCCATTTTGCTACTGAATGGGAGGTCCCCAAGCTATGGCTCTTTCGATTCATTTTGCCACCGAATTGAATAGACCTTGGTTTTCTTTCTGTATGAACCCAGCTATATAAGAGGGATTGAATGCGTGTTCTTTTCTTTCAGAGGCAGATTGATTTTATGAGATAGCACGTGGGGTTGGAAAAGAATGTACATATGTCAATGTTGTCAATTAAAGCAAGTACAGCGGTTATTTTCTCTAGTAGGCAAAACCATTATATTCCAACAGAAGATGGTCTATAGGAATGCCAGATACGGGAGTTTATCGTTGAGCGATTTCTTCTCGCCAAAGATATTTCTCGTGGGATTTTGGTCTCTCTGCGGTGCTGCGGTGCTTGCGGACTGCCGTGCTGCTGTGGCTTTTGGTTGTCTCTACTCAAAAAGTTCCGTCCGAGGTTATTTTAATAAATTCATGTATTCACGCCCCAGTTGCTCTGCTCTTCCAGTAGGTTGATTTAGTCTTTTATTACTTTCATCGGTGATGTTTTTTCTTTCATACTTATCTCGCACTCGCCGCTCCTAAACCATTTCCACAAATGTTGAATGTGCGGCGAAGTTTTTGACGATATCCAAGTCTTGGATATTTGACAGATTGTTTTCTAGTTTACATACTACTCGACGCATATAACTACTAACACCTCAGCAGAAAAAAGTACTTCTAGTCTGTATTTATTCTCCACCCACTCAAAAGTCTATTGTATGTTATTTTGTATCGATCTGTACATGTCCGTCTGAATGTACTACTAAAAAGCGCTCATTCTTCGTGACGGATATTTCAAATTCAAAATAGTAAGCAGCAATAGGAATTCTCTTCTAATATGCTTGCAGACAAAGTCATGTCGTGACGCCAATCACAACAAGTGTACATCAGTCATTAACTACTAATGTACTGCACTTTGTGTTGTTCAGACCATCTGTTCTGCCATAGG